>SNQJ01S0105509.1:0-16039 GCA_010110895.2 Picea sitchensis
TTAAATTTGTTGTGGTGTATGGTTAATGTATAGTAGTCTGTCGGTGCTTTAGTTATAATTGCCTTGAGAAAAATGAATAGAACAGATTATTCTAATCATGTTTTACAAAGTTTACATGCTATCATAATTGCCATGTGCTGCCAGGTATTTAAATCATTTACAATTCCAAGATTTACATTCTATACATAATTGCCATGTATTCTATTTTCCCTGTACTCTAATCAAATTGACATGTATTAACAAGATTAATATGATTATTCTCATCATAATGACCATATATTGTAGTCATATTGTAGTTCATCAGTTTTTTATTAGAATAGACTGCAAGCACTAATCATGATTAGAATAGATTATCTCAATTCTGAGGTGGCAGCATCCTCTCGTATTTCTTGCTTATCTTCATATATGATTATCTTGCTAAATTATATTTGCGTAGTGAATTAATTAGCCATATCAGATTTTTGGGCATGGTGACAAGTATGATGGGCATGTGCCTCATCACTTATTCTAGAATGTTGTCTATAGTAGAACCAATGAATGTTAATTCTGCACCTAGAAGTAAAGTAGATGACTACCCTGGCTTATTGAGTTAAATAAATTGTTCCCTTTTCGCTCGCACTTATGTCGTGTCTTGATGGAATTCGTAATCAGGTTCTCTTGCACAGTGGAATTCATATAATGTGTGTCGAGTTATAGAACTTCATCGTACAACAATCGTCCTTGATGATGGATTGAATTAGAGCTATATTACTACTGCATGGTTAATTAAAGTTAATGTATGATGGTTAATAGTAAGAAGTACCCTCACCCTTGGTGAAATGGAATGTGGTTGATAGGACGAATCTTAGTTAATCATTGATGGTTGCGTCCTTATCTTGGGCTTAGCTGGCATTGGTCTTATTGTGACAGGAGGGATGTAGACACCTCCGTGTAGCCTCAGTATACAAGCTTGTACGTGTGATTGTTTGGTGTAAATATTCCAGTGCCGTATCAAGAGTCTCAAGCCCTTTAAAGGCAGGGTTTCCAATCTTGCGACACCCTGACGGGGATTACTAGTTTCTGCCTGAGCAGTCGGCCAGAAGCCTATCTGACCTTCTCTCTCTCCAGAGAAACGAACTAAGATTAAACGCCCTGCTTTCCTGTGCAGAAATAGTAAGATCTTCTACTATGGATTCTTCCCTCTGTGTTCGTACTGTGCATAACCCAGTATGTTGTTAAATGTTTGCATTGTGAACCTTGTGTCTATGGTCATTTATTGCTTGCAGTTACGCGTTGTGTGCCTTCAGTCTTCTTGTGATGAACACCGTGGTTGCATCTTGTTGGTTTTCGGGTGGCGATGTAGAGTCCAGTGTGTCTGTTCCCTTCCTACATGCGTGCACACACCTTTAAAACAAAAAAAAAAATTGCACCTGTTATCAGAGTTTTGTCATAACGAGGAGGGTCGTTACATGGTTCCCTGTACGTATTGAAGGATACGCTTTGCAGCTTTCCAATGTATCTCATGTGGCTCCTGTATGAACCTGGAAACTGCGCCAACTGCATATGAAAGGTCTGGTCTGGAGTGTGTGAGATACAACAAGATCCCCACTAGCTATCTATACAGTATGTTATCAACCAGTGGGGTCTCCCTGCCATCCTCAAGTTTGACTCCTGATAGGAAAGGAGTCGGAGAAGACTTGTAGTCTATCATGTGAAATCTCTCAAGGAGATCTTGTGTATACTTAGCCTGAGACAATTTGATGCCTGATGCATCCTGACTGATCTCGATTCCAAGGAAGAAGTGTAGTGGACCGACGTCCGTCATCAAAAACCTATCATGTAGAATCCTCTTGACTGCATCAATCGCTGAAGTCGAGCATCTGATGATTAGAAAATCATCGACATGCAAAACTAAAAGTAGAAGTGAATCAACCGTCTTGAGCATGTAGACATTCGGGTCTGATTTACAACGTACAAAGTTCTGTGACAACAGGTAGGAGTACATCTTGGCATACCATGCCCTCGGAGCCTTCTTGAGGCCATAAAGTGACTTCTTCAGTCGATAGGCCAAAGATGAGTCATGCATAAATCCCTAGGGCTACTAGATGTAGATCTCCTCGGAGAAATCACTGTGAAGAAATGCATTCTTCACATCCATTTGATGGAATTTCCATCCGTTGGTTTCCGCAATGGAAAGGGCCAATCAAATGGAATCCACCTTCGCTACTGGAGCAAAGGTCTCATCATAGTCAATACGATGAACCTACTGAAAGCCTTTGGCGACAAGCTTGGCTTTGTATCTATTGATTGGTCCATCTGTTACACTCTTGGTCCTGTAGACCCATATGCATATGACAATTTTCCACCCAGAAGGAAGGGGAACCATATCCCAAGTCCGGTTCTCGAGGAGGGAGTTGTACTCCTCCTGCATGGTGGATTCCCAAAAGGGATTTCCAGCAGCCTCGCCATAAGACTGTGGATTGGAAGACTAAACCAAGAAAAGATGCATGGAGGTCAATGGTTTAGTGGCAGTGAGTGTAACAGTAGGCTCCTCGAAATCATATCAAGTCCTCCTAGTATCAGCTGGATCACCAACGAGATCCCCTGCATCCTGAAGAGTAGTTTGTGCCCACTTGGGCCACTGCTCTGGCTCTACAAATGCATCTGGATTCTTTGACTCTGCATCTAACTGTACTGACTTTGAATCTGAATCTGAATCATCTAATTCCTATGAATCAGAACTCTCATTTGAAGAAGAGTCGGCATGTGCATGCACACCATCTCGAACAGGTGGAAGAGTGAAGGTGTCTGTATGCAGTTGATGAGGTACATGCGAGACACTTTTCTTGAATTGGAAACTATGCTCAATGATGATTCAGTCGGAGGAAATATCAATAAGCCGATATCCCTTCACACCGTCAGGGTATCCAAAAAAAATGCACTCAGTGCTCTTTGTATCAAGTGCCTTCCTCTTTTTAGAGGGAATCTGGGCCCATGCACATGAACCAAAAATGCGAAAGTGGTTCACTTCCGGTTTGAGGCCACTCCAAGCCTCGTAGGGGGTGTTATCCTTGAAAAATCTATGAGGAGATCTATTTTGGATGTATCTTGCACAATTAAGTGCTTCATCCCATAGTTTCTGTGGTAGTGTCTTTGCATGCAACATGCAATATGTCATCTCCTTTAGAGATCGGTTTTTCCACTCAACAACTCTGTTTTGCTGCGGAGTATAGGGAAGTATGTGCTGCAACTGAATCCCTTCCTCATGGAAAAGATTATGGATCTCATGATTTACATATTCTCCCCCATTATCAGTTTGGAGGAATTTGATCTTCTTTCTGGACTGTGTCTCAACCAAGACTTTGAAATCTTTCAGGTGTTGAAAGACCTCGGATTTTTGCCTGAGAAAGTAGATCCAAGTAAAACGTGAGAAATCATCAACACAAATGAGAAAAAACCTCTCTTTGTTGATCCATGGATGTGGAAAAGGACCCATGAGGTCACTGTGGATCATATCTAAAGGTTCAGAAGCTCGTTGAGACTTTCCTTTGTTGAATTTCTCTTGAGGGTGTTTTTCGAGAACACATCCCTCACATACTCCCTTAGAGAAATGGATGTCTAGTATACAATCAACTAATTTGTTCTTGATAAGTTGTTGCATGTATCTAAAATTCAAATGTCCAAAACTTTTGTGCCATATCCTACTACTTTCATCAGCATGAGTAAGCAGTAAAGCAGAATCATGTTCAATGAATTTAGAAAATCTTTACTATCTAGACTGACGATTTACCTCACCGGTAGAAACCCTGGAGTTGGTTTTCATGTCATAGATGTCCACAAAATTTGGTGTGAATATGACTTTCTTTCCAGTGCAGGAATCCGTCATCTGATACATGGAGAGAAAGTTGACAGAAAGCTTGGGAACATGCAACACATTCTCGAAGCTTCCATTGGTGAGTTCAATCCTTCCTTTACCGGTGACTTCGATAGAAGAGTTGTCCCCCATCAGAATAGGAGGAACTTTGCATGCATCCAATGAAGAATAGACTGCTTCTGAGGAATCCATGTGATGGGATGCTCCTGAATCTACGATCCAAGCATCAGGAGAGGAGTTGATGGCAATCAATGCATGGCTAGAATTGCCTTTCTTGGAATTCAGATCTTTTGGCTTCTTCTTCTTTGCACCCTCGAGGATTCGATCTCCAAGGTTGTTTTTATGAAGTATTTGAGACATCATATATATTTTTTTTTGCATGCATGTAGATTCCGAATGGAATCCTTTGTGACAGTACATGCATTTCTCCCCTTTTCTCCCCTTTTCCCCTTTGGATCCAGAGGCATCGACGAAGGGCTTTGTGTACCCTTCCTTCTTTGGGTGTGCATGAGATTTTCATTTATCTTTATCATTAGATTTATGATATTTGTGGCTTCCATCATGCACAGTGAGTGCATGCGCCGTTGGGTCATTGATTGTGCCCATGTTGATGAGCTTGGTTTGCTCTTGTGTCAGGGATTCGATAAATTCCTCAAGAGAAGGCATCTTCCAGGTGGCTCCAGAGGAGAATATGACAATATGGAATGTGGATACGAATACAGAGGATTCAGGACCAATCTTGGAGAGAATGGTGAGAACCATTTGTTTCTCCTCCGCCAATTTATCAACCCCGCAAGCTTTGAGTTGTGACAGTAAATCCTTGAATTTTGTAAATAAATCTTGGATATTGTCGAAGATTTTTGGAGCCAATGTGACAAGATCCACCTACAACATGTGTCCCCTCATCTCATCCTGTTTTCCAAAGATCCCTTCCAAGGTTTTCCAGGCTTCATTGGGAGTCTTACATGAAGATATGTGAAAAAGGAGATCGGGAGAAATAAGACTGTAAATTGTTCTGAGTGCCTCATCCATGTGATTTAAGTACTTGGATTTTTCTATGGCTGATGTCGGATCTGGATATGTATTCATGGTTAACCTATACAACCCTCTATACTGGATATGTATGGATATTTTCTCCTTCCATGCAAAATAGTTGTAAGGTGTAAGAATGAATTCTTTTTGGAATTCCATCTTTCTGTTGTCTTCAATCTTTTGTACCTGCAAAACATTTTGGTGTAGATTTTTCTTAGTAGTCCTTTGGCTCTGATACCATGTAAATGTGTTGAACTTGCACATAATAGATCTAGATAAACAATGATACACACATTTACAGAGAGAATTGGACAAAGAAGAAGAAGGAGAGAAAATAATGAAAGAATTCTCATTAACCGTTTTGAATAATGAATAATTTACACATGATATACTCTGTATAACTCAATGAGTTTGAATTGAGGTGAACCAATGCACCATAGTTGTGGTCTAGAGTGATATGGACACACACCAACAATTACAGGAGTGAATTTCCACCTATTCTAGTCTCTCAGGCAGTTGCGGGAGTGAACTGCCACCTAGTTGAGTTAACTAGTCAACTAGTCTTCAATTGACTGACTGAACAAAGAGTAGTGAGGATTCAACTTAGGGAATCAAGGCTAGTGCACCACTCTAGTGAGGACACCAAGGAAAGTTCGAATTATCATGGTGATGATACCAATGTTGCATGGTGATGATCCTAATGCAACATATAAACTCAACTCAACTAGTCAAACTGAAGTGTCAACTGAAAGAGAATATTCTCCAGGTGGAATATTCTCCCATAAAATATAGGAGACTAGATAATGACTAATTATGACTAATAAAAAAGTAATAAACTTAGAAAAAGAAATCCCAGTTGCATGTGAAGTAACTCCAACATGCTTGTGATTAATCTTGATACATGTAAGTTTTAAAATTTCTATTGTTAATTTGATAATGGGATATGTCTCCTTTGTGAAATTTTCCATATTTATTAATGGAGCAACATCAATATTCTTCAAATCATATTGAGTCCTAATATAGGGATGCCCATTATTCTGCTTGTTATTCCTCTTGGTAGATGAAGTTTTGACTAGGTCTATTTTGGATGTAAAAAGAAGAGGCAATATACAAGATATAAAGATAAGATCTATTTTGTTAAATCATATTTTATTTGTTGATGATTTCTATTATTTCTAAATGGTTTATAAAGGGAAGCCAAGAATATTTGAGAAATTATAAATATATTGTGTATGGCTAATAGGATGGAGGTCAATGCACAAAAGTCTACCTTCTGTCGCTATGGGTTGGGGAAGGATGTAGTACAAAGGTTAGCTACCTTCTTTATGGTAAAAAAAATTGGCTTGTAGGAAGGATTGAAATACATGGGCCTTATTTTCAATCTTGATAGCTATGGTACACGAGACCAAGGATGACCTATAAAAATATTGGAGGGAATAATTTTCCAATGGTGTAATAAATGATTATCAAGTGGTGGAAGGTTAACATTGGTAAAGTCTATATTGGAAGTTTTCTTGGTGTATTGTCACTCTCTTGCATCTATTCCAAAATGAGTACTTGAGAGTTTTAGAAAAGTCTGTTTCGATTTCTTATGGCTAGGAGGTAAAAATGGCAAGCAAAGGATTCCATTAGAAAAATGGTTGGATACTGCTAAGCCAAAGGTGATGGGTGGTTGGGGCTTAAAACACATTCACATTTTTTGGAAATGTCTATTTGTTGAAATTTTGTGGAATATGATGACAAAGGATAATTGATTGAGGAAAGTAATATAGATGAAATATATAGCCCTAAGTTCTTTGTTTAATTGTGTTAGGGACCTAACCCCTCACATAGGTAGAATAATATATTTCCATGTAATAGAGGTCAATATTAATAAGGCCTAGCAATAAGGAAGAATAAGTCCAATATAAGAAGACCTAATAGAAGCTTCCGCTTCTAGAAGGATCTTCCTCTAGATGGTTCTTTTGATAGACATATTTAGTATAAACAAGAATTGAGGGTATGAGAACTCTTGTCTTGGATATTATTTTAATAGAGCTATGCTCTGTTGGAGGTTTCCCCCTTGAAGAGGCAAGTGAACATTGCTCTTAGTAATCAAAGTTCTCTTTCCGTTGTTATTCTGGTATCATTTTGGTATTATTGTGGTGTTGTTCTGGTTATACTGTTGTTCATCTCCCATTTCTATCTATTTATTTATGTTTTGCATACTTTTTTATATCTGGAATATTTCAAGTAGTATCAGAGCACCTTCCTCGGCAGAAAATTGTGGGTTAAATTTTTTTCAGGGTAGAGACGTACTCCGACGTCTTTAAGCTACAGAGATATTTCATTACACACATAAAACCATGGTCGGGGATTCATACATGCAGGAAATACAAGAGGTACTTAATATCACATCTGTTGGCCACCCTTGTAACCCCTGTTGGTACCCGTTCGAGTGGTAACACATCAAAAAACACCTATATATGGATCGACCTAGATCTCTTGAATCCCTCCATAGATAAATTGATCAGTCGCCTGACTGCTATAGTGTCACCGAGAAAAACACTCGGGAAGATACTCTCTAGTACCTGGGTAGTCGGGTAGTACGGATATGGGAACAATATAGCCTCCTTAGTTGGTTCTCTAAGATATTGGGTCGAGTACTACTGTTGGACTGTTATAACCCTAATTTGCACCAGACATGCTTACCTGGCATCAGGCCATATCAGATTCCTTCTTTGCCAAAACATTGCTAAACAACTCTTTAAAAAACCTCTTTTATAAGGGCCCACACGCCCTACTCCATTACTGCACGTGTGTACACACTAGCTGACCTAAAACAACCCACGTGTACCTACAAAAGCACGAAAAAAGGAAAGTTTCTGATAGAACACACAGCTTTGGGTGAGTTAACTGAAACTCCTGGCCATGCATGGTCGAGGGTTCGTCCAAATACCTAGCTTCTTCTAGCTTATAAAAGAAGGTTAGGGGTCCCATTTGAAGAAAGGAGAATAATAGTAAAGAAACTCTACCCAATTGCACATTCCCATTGTCCCAACCCTTTAGCCATCCTTGTGAAAAGAGATATACAGAGAAAAGAAGTTGGAGGACATTTGAAGAGGAGCCCAGGATCAGGTTCGCGAAGCAGCTGTCGATCTCGACATTGTAAGTTGATTCATTAAAGTTAATAATAAAGAAATGCTTTTCCTGTCCCACTATATGAGTTCTTCATAATTTAGTGAATATATGTTTGAATCTCTAACCCATTAATCTGTAGAGCAAATGCATGTAGAGTTTGTTGCTTGTTTTGTATGCAGGTCAGTCTTGGGAGGATAGCTGCTAACAAGCGATCAAGCATGAAGAAGGATCGACATCGAACATCCAGAACAAGGTATGTTCGTTTAACCATGTATTTGCTTAAAAGAAATGGGGATTAGGTCTGGGATGACGGTAGAAAGTAGGATTCTTTCGATCTTATCTACATGCATAATATAACCCTAAATGCTAGTCCATAGGGGGATTTCCCACCACAAAAGAATTGGCAACCATACTAGGGAAGTCTCTAGGGTTCCTGGGGATATTTTTGAGTATTTTTAAGAATTGGTTTCATTTTTCTGTTTTTAAAGTTTCTACAAAAGTCTGAGCTAACAGATATTCTTGTCTTACATACCAGTTATCTCTGTTTTTTTGCTTGACTGTAATTTTTTTTCAAGACCCACAGAGGTACACACGACTTGTATAAGGTTTACAGGCATGTACTCGTGCCCTGCATTCTCACAGCCCGTGTGTACACGCTAGCTGAGGAAGTGACAGTCGCGTGTAGATTCCAGAAAATTGCTTTTAAAGAGGCATTCATCCTCTTCCCTGTCAGAAGTAGTCCTTCTCAAGGGTTTTCTAGAACTCTTTCTAGTTTTTGTTGCTTTCAGTCTGTAGCTTAGGTTTCACCTTGGATTGGTTTGTGCTATAAAGTTTTCCTTGATTGGCTTTCTTTTTTTGTTAAATTAAGTGCCTGAGTCTTCAAGAGATTCTGGTTTTCAGTACCAGTAATCTCTGCATGGGCTGGCTTGCTTGGATTTTTGTTTTTGTCTCAGAGTCAGTGATACATGCGGCTTGTATAAGGCTAGAACGCATGTACACGCCCTCTATCTTTGCACAGCTCACGTGCACACGCTTGTTGTTGAACTGTCAGTGGTGTGCTTGAGGAGAAGTTTTGTTCAAGGTGAGGCAGTCATCCTTTCCTTTGAAAAGAGCTATAACTCTCAGGTTGTTGGCTCTCTATCATAGCAGTCAATAACTTAGGCTTGATCACAACAATAGCTTTCTTTTTCATTTTAGAAGTTTTTCCTCAAAAATTTATTTTATAGGGTTTTTAGACAAGTGTGAGAGTCCATTTTTAAAAAATTTGCTTATGTGTGCTTTTTTGGACGTAACTCTTTGCGATCTGTGCTTAGGCTAGATTTTTTTTTTTGGTTTTGACTTGTTGGTATTTTTCCTTTTTTTCTTTGTGAGCATTCAAATAAAAAAAAAAAATTGTTTCTTTGATTGGTTAAAAAGTGTTGTTTTGCATTAGTAATAAGGTAAAAGTATTTTCTTTCATAAGTTCTTGACAGTTTACTTAGATCATAAGTAGCTCGTAGTCAAGTGAAATCCTTCTTTGAGTTTGTTGTTCAAAGATCTTAGAAAAATTTTAAAGTTTGAAAAGTTGTTTAAAGAAAAGTTTTTGTTTCCAAGCTTTTTGTTTATTTTATTTTCGTCTTTCAAACATCACTAGTTTCACTTTCATAACCTTTGACATAAGACAATCCATAAAATTAATGCTAAATCTAAAATTCATTAGACTTTTATGTTTGTAGGGTCAACCTATTAGTTCAGGATTAGGGCCTTGAATTAGGTTGGAGAGGAAACTCTTCAAGGGCATTAAAATCAAACATTGGTGTCTGAGTTAGGGAGTGTCCAAGTCCAGTGTCATGAAAGTTATTCGGGACCCCCCTCTAACACAGGGGATAAACACGAGGTCGCGTGTGGAAAGGTAGAGGAGATAACCCCTCCAAAGCTGGACCAATCATAGTGGAGAACACATATAGAGGGCTTGTCTTGGGATTCCATCGATTGCATTTGCCACGAAGCTTCATGGGTCCTGAATCTGTTCAAATTCCTTAGTTGTCTTCCAGACCACTTTCTCTTGATACCCTTGATAGGTTTTGGGCTCGATACCCTGCTCATTGTGGTCTACCCGACTTTCGACTGTACCTGCCTGGTGATTGTTCGCGCACTGGAAACCTAGTTGCCTATCTTTTTTAGGGACATACACAGGTGACTACGAGGGTATACCAGGGTACATAGGACATAAATCACACCATGCTTTCTAGAGTATACCCGGAGGGTGCTTCCGTGTTCAATTTTCACTTGCACTGGTAAGTTTCTCTAGTGTTGGTTGTTGTAACTATTCTTTCAATTAATTTAGTGTTTGCTTGTCTTATCTTATAGGGACTTTTTTAATGTGTGTTTTTTTTTAACGAATAGGATTCCCTAGGGTGTCTTTGATATTCTCACACAGTGGAGGATCACGAGCTCTGCCAGTCATGAAGGCTTCTGGGCCTGTCGCTAGTTACACTGGAGCCACCCCAGCCACCACTAAGGCGAAAGCTAGACCAACAAGGGTCTTTTGAAGCGACTGGGTCACAAGAAATTGTGCCCGACCAACATTCGGAGGAATCGACCGTTTTAGACCTTGGAGTGAAAACTCTTGGTTTAGTTGAAACCCCAACCACTAATATTTTGGCACCCACCATCATACCAATTCATCCTTACGGGTTCCATACAGTGTCACACACAGCATTGGAAACAAATGTTGTTACTCCTTCTGGAAATTCTTCAATTCCCACTACGATTATCACCAAAGGACAGTTTCCACCTCCTAACCCACCGTCACCGGTCCGAGCCACCATGGTATCGACTGCATCTACATTGCATAGTGGTCTAATCCCATCTTTGGTGGTGTCCACAACCCCTTTCACACCAAGTGTGACAGGCCCTTCATTCTCATATGGGATGCCTAGTTCAAGTATAAGTCCTGTACTTTCCTACTCCACTTCACATACTTCAGGTCCGAGGGCAGGGAGTTCTAATGCTCCTCTATAAGGTCACATGGGGGGCACTCCTTATCCTTTTAATGCTTTCCCTTAGGGGGGAGGTCATATAAATCCTTCGTCCCCTTCGCTCGGTGGAACACACCAGCCATCCGTCGGGCCACCTACACACCATAGTTTATTTGGAGCAGGGATTCAAGGACCACCTTCGCATAATATGCCGATAGGTTCGAAATCACTTTATTTGTTCGGTGCGTTTGGTAACAATGCCTTCTTGTTAGTTGTTTTCCCAACTGGGGGAAATCCTGGTCTCAGACAATCCATTCCTATGCAGGGTACTATTCCTACACAGGGGGCATACCCAGGAACTTCTTCTGCATCAAGGCCTTGGAATTCTTAGCAGGGATCCATTCCCTCATCAGGAATGTTGATTTGGGGTAATTATTTTCACAATCAATGGAACCCCGAACAAAGTGCTATGCCTATCCCCACGGGACCGACATGGGGCAACCCTTCCCAAAGCCCTTCAAATGTAATGCATGCCCAACCATCTATGTCCTATTTTGGGAATCAATCGATGATGTCTCCTCACACACAAAATCCATACGTTGGTCATGGCCATGGTTTTTACCAGCACCCAAGCTAGCAGCCAAACTTTTCCTGGTAAGCTGGTGCCAATCAAACTCCATGTCCCTTTTTCCCAGGTTATCACCAACAACCCAAACTACCTTTCCTGGCAACCTTGCATTTTCCAGACTTGACAAGGTTGTTGAATGACCTTATCTGTCATGATCTGTGTTGGCCTCCTATGCCGACAAAGTTTCCTTCGGACATCCCAAAATTCGAAGCCAAGCCTAAAAAAGATCCAGGAGATCATGTGACTACCTTCCATCTTTGGTGCTCATCTAACTCATTGAAAGATCACTCTGTATAGTTGTGATTGTTTCAACGCACTCTCATTAGGAGTGTCATGAAATGGTACATTGAGATCGATCGCTCAAGATACTCTTCCTTTGGTGAATTGGCAATGGCCTTCCTAAACCATTTTCAATTACCTGTGAGATACGACACTGGCACATAATTGCTGGCCAATTTCACACAAACAAAAGCGGACCATATCTATGATCACATCCGAAAATGGAGATGCCGGAAGAGTTTAATTAAGGTAGCAGTCCCACCATCATTCCTTCTCAAGTGGTTCCTTAAGTATTTGGTCCCACATTTATCCAAATATGTCGTGACTTCAAGAGTGTTTTCCGGAAGAAGATGCCATCATGAGAGCTCAACAGCTTGAGCTCATCTATTCTCAGTTCGGTTTATTATACGAGATATTGCCAGATGCGCCACGCTCAATACTTGATAAAACCAGACAGAGAGTTGGAACACATGCCGATGGTATTGTTGGTTCATCACAAACAAAGCCTACTGAGCAACTGATGAATCAGTTGCAGCAATTTTCTATACAACACACAGCGGCCAGCCAAACTACTATTTTGGCTGCTCCCCCTACTAAAATGTCAGATGTACACATAGTGCAATAGACAAATCCAAAGGCCACCCAGCAGCCTGAAGGAAAGAAAAAACAACGAAAGAAGGGTAAGGGGGATAAGAAACCCACTGATAGTGCTGGTGGGGGAAACACTAAGAAATAGAATGTGAGGTATCCGTGCAACCTGTGCGCAGATGACCACTCGACCCACCTATGTCCCCGGCTTGCAGAGGCCCAGAAGTTTGTGACACAACAATATCCTGTTGTGTTAACCAATCCATTTCAACATGGACAAAACCTAACCCAAGCTTCTACAAGCGCGGAAGGGGGCAGTCAAGGACCCTCTCCATCTTCGAACATTCCCGCATCCGTGAATGTATATATGATGAAGGGTGATGCTTTCATATCCACTAGAGCACATGACTATAGTAAACCAAGCACTTCTGAGAAGGGCAAAGAAGCTGAACTCCCATCTCTTCCTCTACAGATTGAGAAGACTTTGGGCGAAACAATGACATGCATCCCAAAAGGCACGTTCAAAAAAGATTCTCACAACCCAAACACAAGGGCCACCTAGAACTATTCGGTGGTGGAATATTTGTCTCAAACCCCTTTTGCGATGTCTACTTTGGAGGTCCTCCAAAGCTTCCCTTCCCAAAGGAAATCTTTGTTAACCGCTCTAGGATCGACCGAGACTTGTAATTCGGGTACCATTATGCTGGATACAACCAACTTAAAACCTCATCTACCATACCATGTAGCATTTCAGATAGTAGTGGCTCACCCCACGAAAATTTTTACTCGAAATATTTTTCGCACGGTGGTTGATGAGGGTGCCTCGACATGCGTTATGTTGTTGGCATGTTGGAAGGCCATTGGACAGCCCATTTTGTCTCCGTCACCCACTCTTCTCACTTCTTTCGATGGTCGTTCGTTCCGACCACATGGTATCATTCCCTCTTTTCCCATGCAATTGGGAGGGAAGACTGTGTGCATTGAGGTAGAGGTAGTTGACGCATCTCTCGACTACAATCTTTTGTTAGGAAGGAGTTGGACTTATGCCATGCAAGCAGTGGTTGCTACAATTTTTCAGGTCTTGTTGTTTCCACACGAGGACCAGATTGTGACCATTGATCAGTTGTCTTTCTCTAGATCTTACCCTTCATTGGGGGTGTCCGCGGTCCCAATGATTGATAATACTCAACCAGGCGTAGTCAACGTAGGGGTTGGTTTGTGCCCATATTTGATGGGTACCTTCGATTACCCGCCCCCTCAAGGTGATGTCAAGTTCATATCCAACCACTATAAGGTTGAGATTTTCCAAGTTTCATCGTTTCGAACAACTTACTTTACCGATACGTGGATTCTTCCTTCCCCATCGGCCACGATGGAGGGCACAAGGCACCCGGGCATGTCCATGACCTTGTCCGCAGTTGAAGTAGCGTACTCTTTAGTCCAGTAAGCTTTGGTCGACACAGATCCAACTCTCGCACAAGAGTTAGATTCAACTCTAGAGCCTATTTGGGCTCAAGGTTCTCTCACTGACACCAATTCACTAGACTGTCTTGCCCTGCATTGAAGAAATCATTGAGGCAATGACTAGTTCGAACAAACCCTGGGACGATCTTCATCACAGATCTTACTTCCTCCCAAAGTTAAGCCGAATTGAAGTAGGGGAATTCACTTTGACTATGACTAGAGATAGGTCTTATCCTATCAATCCTTTGGCTACTCGTGTTGTTTATGCCGAGGGTAATATGGAAAGTATCGCTGAAACAATACCTATAAATCTCTCTAGAACCCCTGGCGTCATAGACAATGTTTTTGTCATAGCATACTGCTCCCCCGAGGAGATACCCGACATCGACCCACAAAGTGTCGATCATGAGCTAACTTTGTTGTTTTTCAAGCTTTCTTTGAGATCCAAAAGAAACATCCGACAAGACTGCATTTATTCTTTTTGATCTCGTCCGGATTAACTGAGAAAAGTAACCTCTACAGGTGTTCTTTTAAGCCCTTTTCAGACCCTCTAAACATGACAAGATTGCTGAGCGATCTTGTGGCCTTTCACACTCGTTAAACTGAAATTTGAAGTCACATCTATCTGGCGGTAGTTTACCCCTTTTTTGGTCTGGACGGTCAACTGTACAAACAAAGGTATACTCTATGGAACTTCAGTTCTCTAGAAGAGTACTCTCAGGTATCATTTTAACCCTTTTTCGGGCCTGAGGAACTAAATTTACGAAAAAGACACCCCCACGGAGTCCATAGTTAAGCTCTTTTTAGACTCCCTAAAATTGAAAAGATCGTCAAGTGACCTTATTCTTTCACACTCGTTAATATGGTCCAAAAGAACATTCCTAACGGAGTCCATAGTTAATCTTTTTTCAGACTCCTTAAAAATGAAAAAATGGCTGAGTGATCTTGTCTTTCTCACACTCGTTAAAATGGTTTTGAATAGACGTCTTGTCGATGCTAGTTTACCTCTTTTTTGAACCAACTAGACTATCTTCAAAAAAGGTACCCCCATGGAGTCTCCTTTTACGTTTTTCAGACTCTCTAAATATGAAAAACCACCGAGCTTACCTTCTGTGGGCTTGTTAAACTTACATCGAAGGACGTTACCATTGTGTGTTTTATTAATCGCATTTTCATAACCACGTCTTTGGCCTAATGTCGGCTCCATGTTTCTCTCAACTGAACCATCTAAAGCATGCCTCATACGCAAGCCCTATAGCACTTTGCCTTTGTGTCTTGACACCTTTGGCCCCTGGAGGATTTTTCCCAAGTGTCATTTTCTTTCATATGTCCCTTTTCTCTGAGCATCCCAGTGTTCCGCGCACTTGGAGCTAGTATGTTTGTGACACTCGATCCTCCTTTGTAACGTAACATTATTTTATTCTTTTTCCAAAATCATTGAAAAAGACAAAAAAAATCAAATATACCCCAAAAAGAGGAAGGGAAAAGTATTTTCTTTATTGGCAGCATAATGAGTCGCCCTTGGATAAAGAACATCTGTCTATTTGTTCATCAAACCCTGGGATGTAATATGACTTTAGGAAGTTGTTCTTGCTACATAGAGCTGTGTCCTCCTCCATTTGGTTATTCTTCCAAACATATGAAGAGTTTGCGTTTCCTCCTGCCTCGTAAACTTATGTCAATTCCATTTTTCCTGAGTCTCATCATTTGTTGCGCTGTTGTCCAAGGGAAGTTTGTCACCAAGCCTGAGTCTCCCCCTCTACAGTTTGTCTCTTGCCCTCATACCCGACCATTCTGAATGTCCAATCAAGTCCTTGTTCAAAATCAATGAAGCCTTCAGTCTAATCATCAATATTATCTAGTCCATGACCGATGAGTCGTCGAAGACCTCTAGGTAGTGTAGTCGTACACTCATATTACACTCCTATCTTGAGTTTTGAAGATTTTTTTTTTAAGTTGTTGCTCGAGCTCTGAAGATTTCGTCTCCAGCCATCAGGTCGTATCAACTTATAGAAGATGGATACTCTATATGTATATCTTTTTGATTTCGAGATGTAGCTCCGTTGTGTATTGTTCGTGGCTACACTTTATATAGTTATTTGACATGGATCTACA
>SNQJ01S0105510.1:0-20532 GCA_010110895.2 Picea sitchensis
TTCCTCGTGAAAATTTGTCTCTGTGTATACCTTGTGTGTGACTGATGCTTTTTACTTTTACTGTCCATATGTTGTATAATGTTGATGATCACTTGAAGAAAGATATAGAATGTTTTAATAGACTTAAAAATTTTGAAGCTCAAAGACAACTGATTCACCCCCCCCTCTCAGTTGTATTAGTAATTTCAACAAAAACACACCTAACACTCTCATCTATGATTGAACCAACCTGTTTTGAACAGGACAACAAGGATGAATTTTGGAATAAGGCCATGGATGAAGAATTGGATCAAATAGAGAAAAATGATATTTGGAAATTTTTTCCAAGACCAAAGGATAAGAATTTGATCGGCACAAAGTGGGTATACATGAATAAATTGAATGGAGATGGACAGGTTATAGGGAACAAAGTGTGAAGACTTAAATAGTGGCTCATTACCCCCTAATTGGGGCATCTTATATTAGTAATGTTATTTTATTTATGTCGTCTTTAGTTGTAATTATACCTCCTATTCTCCTATATATACCAAGGAGACATTTTCATTTTGAATCATCTTGTAATTGAACATTTATGTGGGCATAAGGAGGTTTCCCCCTCAAAGAGGCTTATTATATGAATTTATATATTTTTCAAGGCATTGAGTACTTATTCTAAGGTTTTTCTATGCTATATTGGTATTTGGTTCTTAACATATGGTATTAGAGATCAAGGTCTTGGGGTTTTGCTGCTACATCTGATACACCTTGGAAATTTCACTATAAATTGTTTTCTACAACGTTTCAGAAGGAACGACTTGGAAGATATTTAGTAGATGGATCAAGGTACGTTGGGTTAAAATTTTAGCTACTGAGGCCTTATACTTTCCAAGATATAGACTATGCACGATAGGGTTATGGAATCATCTTGAATTGAGGCATTGCGTAATTTTCGCTATAAAACATTTTCTATAACGTTTCAGACCCTAAAATCTGGAGGATATTCACAAACATTAGTAAGGTATCTATGGGAAAAATTCAAGCTTCTGGTTCATCTTAAATTTGTAGATACACCCAGTGGAAGATAGGGTATCTGACTAGTCCTATTAACTAGTCTCAAGAAGGTGTTTCAGGTAAAACAATCATAACTTATTCCTAGAGTGTCTAAATTGAGTGAGACTAGTTGCATTGGATAGTGGAAAGTCTGTAGTATTGCTGGTAGAAGTTTCAAAATTTTATATCAATTATTTTTTGCGGGGCACGCTATACAAGTGAGATCTCCTGGAAAGGCCAAAAATAAACAAGTTGTGGGGAAGTTACCATAAATTCCACTTGTCACAACCAATTTTGATCAGACCTATGGCATTGTAGAGAATAAATATCAGAGAAGTACAAAAAAAAAGTTTCATACCTAGAAGGGATGAAACTTTGGAGACACAGCAGAAGAAATATTGTCTATAAGACCCACCTCAAAATCAAGGTTCAAAAGTGATACTTGGCCAACATGCCACCCAAAAACGGAACTTATACACCAAATAAGCCTCCAGAAAGTCCTACTTGGACTCTTGATGAAGGTGAAGAAATGTGTAGGGACATAAATGAATTACAAAAGAAGACAGCGACAAAAGATGAGCTACAAGGGATGATGGATTCAACTGAAGCTAAATTAGAGGCAATAATGGATACTAAGATGGATGGTTTAAAAAGGGAGATCATGAAAGGAATGAAAAATTTCCTAATAGAGAGGACACCTGAAAGTGAAAACGTGTCCCATGAAATTCATGATGAGGACATAAGGAAGATGAATCAAGAATGTTCAAACTCCAAATTTGGGTTGAAGACCAACCACGTTCCTAAGATCGATATGAGGAATTTTGATTGCAAGGACCCAATAACATGGATACTTCAAATGGAGTAATTCTTTGATCTACATAATGTGACACATACACAAAAGGTATGAATTGCTTCTTTATATTTAGAACCCAATAAATTTGTATGGTATATATGACTTTGTTCTCTCAAGTCACTCGTCACTTGGACAATTTTCATGGAAGAAATGATAGCACACTGTGAGGATACAAGGAGCAATACCTTCTTTAGCCAATTGTTAAATTTCAAGCAAAAGGGTTCAGTTACAGAGCACATTGAGAACTTACAAAGATTGAATATACAGGTAATAGATATTCCAGATGATCACTTGATTGATGTATTCATAGGAACTTTAAGAGATAACATTCTACATGAGGTTCACCTTTGGGAACCCAAATCATTGGAGAATGCATTTAGGGTGGCAAGAAATGTTGAAAGTAAAAATATGGCTATGGCTACTAGAAGGACCAATTCTAACATATATAGAGAGAATAATGCTCCTTCTTCTAAAACACCTCAAACTACAATGTTGACACCTCAACAATTGAAGGAAATAAAAGAAAAAGGTTTATGCTTTAATTGTGACAACAAGTACAGTAAGGGACATAAGTGTGATGAGAATAAATTATTCTACATAGATTGTGAAGAGGAAGAAGAAGAACAAGAACCATCTCAAGATGAAAACATAGAAGCAATTTCGTCTAAAGACATGACTCCCATGATATCGTGTAATGCATTAACTGGAATTAGCACTCCTCAAACCCTCAAGATAAAAGGATATATCAAAACAAAAAAGGTAATAGTCCTTATTGATTCTGGCAATACTCATAATTTCATTCACTATAAATTAGCCAAAGATCTCAAATGCTTTGTATATCCAACACCAGAGTTTCAAGTCATGATTGCAGATGGAGGAACTATCAATTGCTCAAGAAAATGCAATAAGATAAATATTATTATGAGGGAATATGTAATTAATATTCCCATGATTATTATACCCATGGGTGGTTCTGATGTTGTACTAGGAATCCAATGGTTACAATCATTAGGAACAGTGGCTTTTAATTTTCAAGAACTTTTCATGAAATTTTCATTAGAAGGAAAAGAAATTGAGTTAAGAGGTATCACAGGGAAGCCCGATAAGGTGATAAGCTCTAATGACATGACAAAATTATTGAAAAAGGGGCATCAAGGTGTTATTGCACAACTATGCTCACTAGATGTTCAAACATCTAAGCCATATATTCCTCTAGATCTCCAAGGGATCATTGATAACCATTCCAAAGTATTTGAAGATATTCCTAAAGTTCTTCCACCCACTCGAAATTATGATCATGATACTCACCTAACTCCTAGGAGTGTTCCTCCTAACATTAGTCCATACATGTACCCTTATGCCTAGAAGAGTGAAATTGAGTGCATGGTTGAAGAAATGTTAGAGGCTGGCATTATTAGACCTAGCCAAAGTTCTTACTCTGCACTGGTGGTAATGGTATTCAAGAAAGATGGATCATGGCGTATGTGTCCAGATTATAGAGAAATCAATAAGATCACTATTCAAGATAAGTTTCTCATTCCTGTCATTGATGAATTGTTAGATGAACTACATGGAGCAATCAATTTCACAAAGTTGAATCTTCGTTCAGGGTATCATCAGATTATAATGAAGGAAGAAGATATCCCAAAAACAACATTCTGAACTCATGAAGGCCATTATGAATTTTTGGGCATGCCTTTTGGCCTTACAAATGCACCTTCCACATTCCAAGGGTTGATGAATTCCATTTTCAAGCCCTTCCTTAAAAAAATTGTGTTAGTATTTTTTGATGATATATTAATCTAAAGTCTTGGGAGGATCATGTGCGATATGTTGACAAGGTGCTACAACTACTAAAGGAGCAACAAGTATATGCCAAACCACCCAAATGTTTCTGTGGAGTGAAGGAGGTAGAGTATTTGGGTCATATTGTATCTCATGAAGGTGTCAAGGTAGACCCTAACAAGATTAAGGCCATGATGGACTGGCCAATTCCCAAAACATTGAAGAATCTTAGAGGATTTTTGTGTTTGACAGGTTACTACCACAAGTTTGTTCGACACTATGGAAGAATAGCAGTACCTTTAACGACACTAACTAAGAAGGATGCATGTTCATGAACTCTAGAGCCAACTAGATATTTTGAATAGCTTAAAGAGGTGATGTGAAAAGCTCCTATCTTGACCACTCCAGACTTCACAAAAACCTTTATTGTGGAATGTGATACCTCGGGAAATGGAGTTGGTGTTTTCCTAATGAAAGAAGGAAGGCCCCTCACTTTTGAAAGACGACCACTCAAGGGAAAGGACTTACACAAACCCATTTATGAGAAGGAAATGATGGCAATACTACATGCATTGAAGAAATGGCATCCTTACCTAATAGGTAGGCACTTCAAGGTAAAAGCAGATCATGATAGTCTTAAATACTTTTTGGAACAAAGACTATCTTGAGAAGAACAACAAAAATGGGTAACCAAGATATTGGGTTATGATTTTGAAATCGTCTATAAAAATGGGAAGAAAAATGTTGTGGCAGATGCACTCTCAAGGAAGGATGAAGATGTTGGGGCCTTTCTCTTTGTTATCTCGATCATTCAACCCGATTGGATAATAGAAGCAAGAGATGAATGGAAGAATGACAAAAAAGTGTTGACTCTCATTCAAAGGTTTTAGCAGGATTCCAGTACATCAGATACATTTACATGGAAAAATGATTCACTATGGTACAAAGATTGCTTATATTTATGTAAGAACTCCCAACTCAAACAAAAGGTACTATTGGAATTGCACACCTTTCCAGTAGGAGGGCCTAGAAGTATGGTTAGAGAACCCATGCCTAATTGTGGAATAATGAGATGAAGTTCGTGAAACTATCTGATATGGATAGTGCTTGTCATGCCATTTTCGGTGGTATGTGGAACATCACATAAATCCTCACGGTTAGAGATTTATGTCCATATGAAGTCGAAGAACCCTCATGGGTCATATAGAATCCCCCAAAAGTCAAGTGTTTGCAAAAGAAATTATTTAAATAATAAAGTAAATGGATAACTCCCTAAAATAAGGAAAGTGTGATGCTACATGAAAGTATAAATAAGAGGCAAGGCTCTCTCATTTAAACACACTAGAATATCATTCAATATCAATTTTTGTAAAAGGTTATTTGGTCAGGTATTATTGATAGAGAAAAATTGCAGCAGAAAAAGTGTGGCATAAAAAGTACGGCAGGAAAATCACAGAAAAAAAGTGAAGAAGAAAAAGTGTGACAGAAAAATCATAGTAGAAAACGTGCAGCAAAAAAATTGCGGCAGAAAAATCGCGGCAGAAAAAGTGCAACATAAAAATTGCGTCAACAACATGGTTAGGGTCTATTTATGAGATATATGGAGCATCTTGTTTGAGGTATGTTTTGTGATCTAGGTTTTATCTCTTGAGATGGTATTGGATGTTTAGTATTGCTACATATATCATATTTGTTGATGGATACAGTTGATATTTTTTTGTTGGTATTTGGCATATGGGTATTGGTCTTTTGGTTGTGATGTGTTGCCAAAGTTGTTGGCTTAGCTTGAGGCTACATAATAGTGAGGTTGTGGCACATGGTTTGATGTAAGGGTTTATGGTATT
Source organism: Picea sitchensis (assembly GCA_010110895.2). Taxonomy (NCBI): domain Eukaryota; kingdom Viridiplantae; phylum Streptophyta; class Pinopsida; order Pinales; family Pinaceae; genus Picea; species Picea sitchensis. Next base: position 5,512 of record SNQJ01S0105510.1, read on the forward strand.
TGGTTTATGTATAGAGTGATGAATTGTTAGATAACTTTTGATGGTTATATTGGTGTATGTCTTTGGTATATTATTGAGGTACATGTTGGGTACATGGTTGAGACAAGTAGTTGATGCATTGGCACATACATGAGGTGTATAGTTGATGATTTGACACATACATGAGGTGTATAGTTTATGATGTTGGTACATCTTGATGATTCAAGGTTGATGCATGGTACATGTTGGTTCAGGTTATTGGTACAGGTTGTTTGGTGCAAGTTGATTTGTACAGGTTGTTACAGGTTGAAAGTGGAAGTGGTTGATTCAATGACAATGACAGGTTGTCTACATTTGGAATTTATATTTCAGGGCGGTTGGATGGGGCAAGAATAGGTGTTTGTAGCCACCTTTTGATTGTACTAAGAGAACATAGGGGGTTGTAGCCTCCTTCTGGTTGTAGCCAGATAATTGGGAAGTTGGAGCTTCCCTCAGGTTGTAGCCTAAGAAACTAGTGGGTTGGAGCCTCCTTCTAGTTGTATCTAGAAAACAAAGGAATTTGGTGCTTCCAATGATTGTAATTCTTCAAGACATATAAGAAAAAACATTATGTGGTTTTCTCCTGCTTTGGATTTTCACATAAAAACACTAGTGTATTGTGTATGTGTGTGATTTGTGATTTGTTCATTGTTTATTTACTCTGCGACTATTGGATGATAATTCTACATTGATATAAAACTTGAATTTTTGGAGAAAAAGGATTATATTTCTCTATTACTGATTCACCCCCACTCTCATTAATCCAACAAACTCTACCCTCTTTCTGTCTAGGATTACTAGGATAGTACTAGGGAGATCTTGTTTATTATTCAGTGAGATACCTATGAGATTTTGTCTCATAACAGAACTAAGGACCATATTGGGGAATAATTCCTCTCTATTTTGTGTCTCTTTGCCAATCCTTTCCTCTATTTATTGTTTTTTTATTCTGATTTTCATCCATATGTTACTTCATAGCCTAGATCCAATATATATGAGATATTTGATACAGATCTAGAAGATATGGAACATATAATGTTGTCTTGATTTTTTTTACAGGTCATTGTTGGTTAAACAATAAGAATCCTGTGATGCCCCTTGCTGGTTGATAGGACACTGTCCCATGAGGATCTATAAAAACTACACATGCAAAGAAAAAACCCAAACCCTTGAGATTATGTTTATCCTCTAATAAAAAGGGTGTTGCAGTGGTATTTTATCATCTAGTATTGTCTCTGGTTTTTCTATTTAGTCACATAATTTTCCTTCACATGGTTTATGAGTGCATTTATGTGGTTCCATTCAAACAAAATGTTCATAGACATATTTCTATACAAGTTTTGTTCAAAGAGATGCGAATTTTTGCTTCATGGAGTAATGAAAATATATGATCCTAAGAAAGAAGGCATTTATATTTTGCATTTAGTTAAATGTAATATGTAGTTGTTAAGCTTTTTAACATCCCATTTTGTCAATTCCAATTAACATTAGTTGTACATTTGTTTAGTTACTGACATTATTAATTTTATTGGAGATATATTGGATCTTGACTATATGGTTGTATTTATTTAATTTTTAGATAATTGAAATAGCCATATACATAAACGTAAATTATTCTTATGGATATTAGTAACAGGAACAAAAAACAATTGTTGAACATGTATCAATATAGAAATTGATGTGCAATTCCACGTTATCTATGTTCAAGTTCATTTAAAGAGTGAAAAATAAGGTTTTCTTAAAAATTCTAAGAAGATTGCAGAAACACATAACATAAACCTCCTATTCATAAATAACCCACAAAAAAAGAGAACATTGGCTTTCAAAAATGAACATCTCACTAGTCTTGAATAATAGTACTAAGAGCAATAAAATAGGTTGCATCTGGTGCAATTACAGGTTCTTAAAACTTAACACATAAAGGATTTTACAACAATGCAGATAACATTTTCTCTAGAAACTTCAATCTTGTTTTTTCTTTACAAAATTAAAATAAATATGAGAGTACATGCTAATTTTTGTAACTTGTTTCTTTCTTGGGTGGAATCAATAGGCACAACTATCTAAAATTCACTTAATAAATGATATCAAGGAGATATATTATGGGCAAGTCCAGTAGCACCTGTGCTAAATTTTTCCAGTTGCATTTGTGCTTACTTTTTCCATAAGGAAACTCTCTATAACATGGTTGCAATTAACAAAGTCTGGGAAATTTCCTTCTTTAATTTTCATCGGTATATTTTCCTAGAAATTTCCTCTAGTTTACCTAAAAACTTGGATAAGAAACTGTCAATTTCTTTTGAACATTGTGTTGGCCAATTGACTAGTTGTTGAACACTTTTGACCATCGAGAAATTCAAACTGTTGATATTGTTTCACCTTGAGTCTATCTGCTACTACAGATCTGAAAGAAAAATTTATAATGGAACTGATTTTCCAATAAATTGCACATGGGGCAGTTCATATTCTTCATTTATATCCATTGATGAATCCCATAATACTGAGCAATTTTTACTTGTTTCTTCAATGAGATTGTACAAAAACAAACAAGTTGCTTCCCAAGAATCAAGTGAAGATTTGATTTGGAATTTTTCTTCTTCAGACATTTTGGCATATTCTAGTGGGAAAGTGTTGATGTGTGCCTCCCATAATTTCAAATTATCAAAAATAGCCCATATATATTTTTGGTTTTTACCTTGTGACTGAGACTCAAGAAAACACTGGAGGATTTTTTCATGTTGTTATTTAATCAAATACAATCTTGAATAGAACAATACTTGTGTTAGAATTAAGTTGTATTTTTTCTTTGCTTAAGGTTTTTGAACTTTGATTCCTTATTTTTTCCTGTTCTAGTTCGATGGTCAATGTTTCTCTTTTCTTCTCATAGTCTTTGTTTATTTCCTCTCTCTCTACAACAAATGTGGTGAGGTCTCTATCATGTTAAATTTTATTTGAATCCATTTTTTTTGTCAACTCTAGAATGATATTTTAAGAAACATTGTTCTCTTTTGTGATGCCCTTGACATGAGTTTCATGTTTCTATTTCCAATTGTGTTATTGTATCCTTTGTTGCTCGATAATTTCCTTTACTCTATTCTTCTCTTTTCTTAGATGGTTGGTTAATCTCGTAATATACCATTTATTGGAAGTTTCAAAATCCCCCAAGGAATCAACAACTTCCTCTACAAATTCTTCATCATCCAAATGTGCAACACTCTATAATTGAGTTACTTCATGTGTGATTTCTTCATGGTGGGTCGTTTTCCTCTTTTTGGGCCTTCTCTTTTATATAGTTTTGGTGTTGTCATCAAGGACAAAATTATCTAAGGATAGAATGTTATCATCTACAGGAGAAATGATGTCAATATTGAAAGAAATGGTAACTAGGATCCCTGGAATTGAAGTTATGAGAGTAGTATTGATAGAATCAGTAATCTAGACAAGTGTTGTCTAGGAGAAGTTGATGTATTTTTTAGTTTTCATCTTTTTTTTTGCCTCAACCACTTTTTCAAGAGTCTGCATATTTTTTCTTTTTGATTCTTCCTTTCCTAGTACAATACTTTCTTATGAATATTTGTGAACTTTTTTTTCTACTAAAGAGGCACCAGGAACTAGTTTTGTTTCATTTTTATCCTCTCCTTCAATTTACTCAAATTCTATAATTCCCTATATTTTGTTCTATTCCTTAAGGATATATTTATTTTTATTAAGTTTTCATTCAATAAAGTGCAAAAAAGTAACACTATTTCTTATGGAATCAATTGTTTGTCTTACTTCATGAAAGTGCATTCCCTTGAAAAACAATGTCAAAAGGATTGTGTTCATGAATATATGTTTTGATTTTCACCACAACATAATATTTTCTGACAAAATCTGTTGGATCATGTCTCTTAAAGTCACCATGGGCCAACCAGATTTGATTTGGTGACTCGATCTCTTTTTGAGCATGTTTTGGATTTGACAAGGTATAAATACCTAGTGAAATAAGGAAATTAGGCCATTAATTTTTCAAATATTTATCCAAAGTGATTGCAATGCTGACAACGACAATATGGTATGCAATTTATTTTAATGATATCTTGTCTGGGACACACCTGGGCAAGAGATGATGGGGGTCTTCACAACCAAATATCTTAGTGTATGAAAATTCTTCATCTGTAAACCAATCACCTATTTCTTTTATGGAATTCATAGCGTCTTGACTGATTTTTTGGGATGGTAGGTTTTTCAAAATAAGTTGCAACGAGACCATGAAAAAATTACAGATATCATAGAAATTATTTTCGCAATTGTTTTTGCACATTTTAGAACAATATAAGTGAATTGGTTTTTGTTGGGCCCCAACAACTCCCCCTAAATGTTTACAAACTTTAAAGGCCCCCCATTAGAATCTTGATAATTATAATGAGCTACATAATCAACCTTTTCAAATAGTTCCATACCTTGGCTTGCTTTGAGACAAGATTAAGACATTCGCTATAGTATGAGACATTCATTACAAGAGTATATGTCAAAATTTAGAAACGAGCATAGAAATCTCAATTTAAATAAAAACGTTAATTTTTAGCAATTGTTTACTTTCATTTAAATTATGATTATGCGTTCTTTATTTTGCTCATTAGCAAGTTTGACTATTTTGAATAATGTGTTTATTACTTCATCAAATAATATCTAGGTTGGTTTCTCATTTTCATAAAATAATATCTCGGTTGGTTTCTCATTTTCATAAAATCATTTGGTGATATTAATTAATTAAATTCTTTTTTTATTTTGCATCTCATTTCAAAATAAAAATAATAATAAAAAAAAGAATTATCTATCATTTGTTTGATTTTGTGAAAAAACAAAATTAATATTTGTCTCCTATCCATCAACTTGAAGCTTCTATAATTAAGATCATATTTGAAAGGAAAATTTAAACAATTTTTGTTTAGGACTTATACTTAGTTTAAATTCATTTTTATTTTTTTATTGTTCTAGATTTTGTTTTATTTACAATTTTTAGGTTATTAATTTACGTTTCTTTTTGTTTCACAGGTTTCTATTATCAAATATTTGATATGGATCTAATCATGGCTTGATTTATTATCCAAATACGTTCAATATGATAGATCCAAAAATAATATTGGACTGCTACAAATAATTTTATGAACAACAACAGATAAAATTTGGAAAGGCGTCAAGATCAGACAGGCGATTTTGCAGGACTAATTGCAGCCAAACCGTGAGGACTTTGAAGAAACGGTTGAAAAACCAGAACCCAAATGGACCCATTTACCTTCTCTGTCAATATTTTCCCAAAACAATGCATCAATTGAGAGATATTGATGTCTCTTTACGAGGCAAATTTCAGGTGGAGAAAATTATTAGTGACGCCTAGACTATTCACTCATTGTATAAATATATGAGAAAGTTCAAAGCAAAAGGATCTAAAAAGAATTGGAGAGGAGGATTTTTATCCTTTCTCTTTTGTATATTATTTATTTTGTAAACTTTTTTTCTTTTCAAATGGAGTAACAAATGGTTGGAATCTTTGGGAGAATGGACGATTATTTTCAAAGAAGAATATGGAATTCCAGGTTGCTTAATGACTTTTGTCCTGTGAGTAAAATGGCTTTATTTTCATTATAATATCTTCATAATCTTTGAATAATTAATTATGCATTTATTTAAATTAGCTTTGGTCTATTTTATCAATACATGGTTAATTGTTATCATTTATGTATTAATTTTTTCAATCTTTAAGAGTCTATTATCTCAAAAATTCTTCCAGGACTGCAATATGGGCATGTGATTTTGAGAACGAATATGGGAAAGCAATTTTTCTTTTTCTTTAGACCTATGTGATGCATATTCTATTTCGTTCTTTCATTTTGGTTGTATTCTGAAAATGTTATTATGGTTGATTTGCGCTTTAGCTTGTCATCATATGGTGTTTTTATACTGTTAAATGTTATATGTTGTCCATAATTTCTTATTCCATTTTTTATGTGTGATCAATCGATCATTTGATTATTGTGGAATTTATTTCTAATGTTAAATGATGGATAATATCAATACTCAGAATTGAGTTTTCTTTCATTCTTAAATATTGATTATCTTAAGATCACATGATTTTTAATTAGTTGTCTTCCTCTTGTTATCAATTAATTCCAATATCGAATACTTTTTTGCATGTATTCTAGAAGTGCTAGTTATAGGCTTCCCTTAACAACAATACAGGAAGGAACTCATACAACATAGGAAGATAAAATTAGTTGACTGATCAGTTAGAGGTTAGTAGATGCATTATTTTCCTTTACTTAGAGTTGTTTATAAATGAAACAATGATTACATTAATTAGCTTTGACTGTTTTTGTGTCACCGTTTCAATCGTATTCATTTAGTATTTATTTGTTTAATATCTTAAAAAAATAAAAAAAGTTTTGTTTATATTTGATTCAGAAACCTTATCAAACAATCATTTTCGCAAGATTTCATGCAAACATTGTAACCTGTATATAGATTGTTTATATTCACATTTCTTTTTAATAAACATTAGTCGGTAATATATTAAATGGTGCTAGAAGGAGGGCTTGAACCTCCGAGGAAAATTTAATAATTAAATGTTTTACCCCTCAGCTTGTGATAATTCCAGATTTATAATTTTTTCTCCTGTGTCATCTTATAATGTACTACAAGGCAGGCTAACTATTTGGAGTCAATTTCTTCAAATTATTAATGGTTCCTGCCCAAATCACTGTGTCAGAACATGATTTTAATGTATCACTACCAATTATTTCCAACAAGACAACTGATCTATTTTCGGAACTCACCTTTGATGGTGAAGGGAACACATCTGTAGTAGATCATATTTCTAATTTATTTTATAAGTGTTTAAGACATAAGATCATTGATTCTAATGTTACATGCAGATTGTTCACTCTCACTTTCTGAGGTCGGGTTAAAATTTGGTTTGAATATTTTCATGCTAATTCTATTCATTCTTTGTTTGAATTTGTATTTGAATTTTTATCAGATTTTAGCAACTATGATTATGATGAATTAAGTGAAGAATTAAGTTGCTTAAGAAAAGAAAATGGTGAATCATTCAATGATTTTGGAATTAGGCTAATTCATGTTTGTACTAGATTCCCTTTGAAAGAAATGTTGCTTATTAATGAATGGTTTGAATATCTCGTTTCTTTCTCAGACAAACAAGATCAATTAACTATTAACCAAAATGAATTGAGCACTAACACTCAATCTCAAGATGGTTCAAATTTTCATGTTGATCTTGAAGATTTTGAAGCACCACATTTTTTGTCGACTTCTTTCATTTTGGCAAATCATGAACCACATAATGCAATTGCCACATCTAATCATTCTTTGCAAACAATGTCTCCTCCTGTCAAAGAAGGAACCTTTGCTTTAAAAGATGACAGTTGTCACACTCTCATAGATTTTATAACAATTTCTAAAGTAAAAGAGGTCGAATGTGAAGTTGATGACCATGTGGATGATAAATCTTCCCCTAATTTAGTTGAACAGATCCATGATCAATCAATGGGAGACAAAATCATTAGGAAGACTATTAATCAACCTTCTATCTCTAGTGTTTTGCTCTCAAATTTTCCCTTACATAATGAACCAAGTTGTCTCTTAGAAACTGTCTCGTATTCTTTAAAAGAGGACACAACAGAGGTTGATCAGTTTATACAAGGAGAGGGAACAAAACCATATTTTGAAATGTATATGCCTATCATTTCAACAGATGCATTTCATCTCCTCAATTCTTCTACATATTATTCCTTGTACCCCGATATTTTTTATCCTAATGTTGTGCAACTGCATGTTCCATATTGCATTGGAGAGAATTCAACATTATATAACCAAGTACAAAGAGATTATTGAATAGAAGATAAAGAGGAAAATAATTCTACCCATGAACATATCAATTCTTATTCTCATCAATTATCCGTGGGTAAATCAAGAAATGATTTGAAAGAGTCTCAAATTGCATCTTCCATTGATTCATCTCAATTTGTGCTTAAAGAAGAATCTAGATTTTTCCATGATCAATTATTTGAGGTTAAAAAGTATAATCAGCCAAATATTATTACCAATGATGATTATTCAAAAATGTTGTTTGTTCCATTTAGTCCACCTCAAATAGTTATTCTTGAAGTATTTAAGCTCAATGGAAATTTTAAAGAGAATGATGCATTTCTTTTCTGATCGAGAAACATGATACATTCTCACCATCTTGATCCGACCTTTTTACAAGATTCTTTCCCTGATAGTCTAATACTTTATTCTCACGAGGAATATTTGTCACATTTGAATTCTTTCAAACCATCTGATGTCAGTAATTGCATGTATCATGATAGTATTGTAGATTGGTTGGAGTATTCATATCTTGAAAATTTCCTAGGGAATGGTAAGATTATCTTCTCTTTATCTAGAGATCAAGGAGGTAACTTTAACACACTCATTTTATATCCTCCAGATGGAGAAAATATGGAATGAAAGGGAAATTGTCAGGAGGATGGGGCACTTCGGTCTAGACTGATGGTTATGTTAGGTCCCCATAACTCTCACAAGATTCACAATCTTATTTTTTCATATTTTTGTGATCCATATAATGACAAAATTGCAGAATGGCTGGAGGATTCATACAAAAAGAATGTTCAAGGGAATGGTAAGGTCATGCTTGCTTTGTTTTTAAATGATGATGATAAAGGTAAGTATAATATATTTCTGTTATTTTTTGATATACTACCATTCTTGTTAGTAATATTTGATCTTGTTTCCATTGTAGGATTGGAGTTACTCCGATGGCTACATTGGAAGCATGACTTCACCTAGTATTTTTTATTTGTTTAGTAGTTAGAGTAGGTTTAGGAGTAGGTTTTCTTTTAGCTTTATTTCTCAATTTTTCTCTTTGTAATAATGCAATTATGAACACAAGCAGGCACACCAAGAGAACCATAATATGAATGTTGTCAGGGAAGTCCACTTTTAATCTTTTTATCTCAGCTTTTTGTTGATTATTTCTTTTCAAAAATGCAATATCATCATGAAAATTTTAAATGGAAAGTAAAGAGATAAGTAAATTCGAACCATCAATTCAACCCTGACCCAAGGTGCCATGAGTATGACTACACTCATCTTAATAAGGATTTTTCTATTTTCTTTTAGTCTCTTTTATTTTTAATAATAATGCTTCGTCAAAGTAGCATCTCATGTATCACTATATTAAGAAAAGAACTTGCCTGCACATGATATTTTATATGATTGATTTCTTCCTTTATTTTATAGTGAGATGCTAGTGAATCCAAAAGATGAAGTTTATCTTTGGCCAAAATCGTTTCCTAAAAAGTTTTCTTTTGTTGTTTTGACTTTGTGTAGTTCTGATTTTGAATCCCATTAATAAAATTTGACCTGGTTTGTTGTGTGTTTTTTGCTTTCTTTGATTGCTGTGAATGATTTTTTTTCTTATCTTTCTTTTTGAATCAATATATTTCTAATCAAAAATCTATTGTCAAAGGAAGCATTTATTTTAAGACTTGTGTTTTTCAAGCAATTTGAAATAATTCAAAATGGTCCTGATATTAAGATATAGCTCAGACAATTGATTTTTAAGTCAATTGTCACTTTCATTTTGTCCTCATTGTCTTTGTCAAGGTATTACACCAGAGATTTGGTTTAAATCTTTGAGAATTACGATGACCTTTAAAAAAATTACGCCATCCATATTCTTAAGGAAACACTTTTAAGTTCTTCCCCATTCGTTAGATGATTTCTTAAAGGAAATCTAAAATCTTTAAGCCATGATAAAACTTCTAGTTTTGAAAGAAAATAAATAACTTGATCAACTATTCACCTGTATTGAAATTAACCTCCAGTATCACCCTACTCTCTTTGTCATCAATAAATATATAATTGTATTACTATTTAAAACTGGCATAAGATGGTTGAAAGCACTGATGTGTGGGAAGTGTGTGTAAACCTGTCGGGGTGCTGAACATGCTCGCTGGCAGTGGGTCAATGCACACATGATACTAAGACAACTTCGTCGGGATACTAAACAAGCCTGCTGGAAACGAAGCAATGTCGGGTCAAGAGGTAGCAAACATATGATTTTAAATTAATTTTTATGGAAGTATACATCATGTGGATACAACTATTGGATGGGATTAAAGCATTTGAGTGGGTTAAATGACATCCCTGTCGAGGCTATGGACGCCCAATGACAGTAGTGACTCTGTCAATGGTATTGAAGTTATTTTATAAACATTGTGACTCTTTGATTAAGACATTATTTCAGGTTATAATCCCCTACAAAGAAAATTCTATTGTCTAGTTATAACATTGAGCTTATCCTAATACTATATGGTCTTAGAGTGAATTTATTTAAGGGACCTTAAATCATTTTTCAAGACTTATTATTTTCTTCCTGAGATGAAATCTTACCATATCAGAGATAACTACTTCACCCAGTAAGTCACTATTTGTTGGGCCCCAACAACTCGCCCTATTTTTTTACAAAATTCAAAGGGCCCCCATTAGAATCTTGATAATTATAATGAGCTACAGAATCAACCTTTTCAAATAGTTCCGTACCTTGGCTTGCTTTGAGACAAGATTAAGACATTCACATTAGTATGAGACATTCATTACAAGAGTATATGTCAAAATTTAGAAACGAGCATAGAAATCTTAATTTAAACAAAAACATTATTTTTTATCAACTGTTTACTTTTGTTTAAATTATGATTATGTGTTCTTTCTTTTGCTCATTAGCAAGTTTGACTATTTTGAATAATGTGTTCAATACTTCATCAAATAATATCTCAGCTGGTTTCTCATTTTCATAAAATCATTTGGTGATATTAATTAATTAAATTCTTTTTTCGTTTTGCATCTCATTTTAAAATAAAAATAATAATAATAAAAATAATTATCTATCATTTGTTTGATTTTGTGAAAACCCATAATTAATATTTTTCTCCTCTCCATCAACTTGAAGCTTCTATAATCCCCGGATGGGGTGTTAGTGGATTCCTCGTGGTGGCTGCTAGAAACGAACACACCTCACCGCAGCACGGAGCCACGTGACAGGCCCGTGCTACAGTACCACACCCTCCCGGAAGTGTAATGGAATTTATATGCCGCTTAATGCTCGAAGCATGGGGCATTTACGCCACCCTCTACTCCCACGCAGATTGTATAATGGCTTGGTTTGTTCGTTTTGATATTTCACCTTACAAACGCTCGGAAGGGCTCCCCCCTTCGCGACGCAAACACCACCAGGCTTGCACAGAGGCTATCCTCTTCTTGGTCTTTCTGCTTCACTGGTCTAACTCGGTCCCACTCTGCTCACCTTCAAACATGAAGGAAAGGCTAAGAGGAAATTCGAAGCGGGGCTCACCCTAGAAGCCCCGCAGACCTCCGGTCTCGCCTACGGCTTCCCCCGCGACTGGTTCTTCCTCCCTCCCTCAAAGCATGTCACCTACTGCCACCCCGCCACCTCTGCATTCCTTGCACTTTCGCTCCGCGATAACCCCGCCACCTCCGCAGCCTGCGCTTTTACATTCCTTGGCGAACATTCAGCGAGGGACGACCCCGACTCCTCACTCTCCTCAGGACCCTCGGATGCATTTTATGGCGACAATGTCCTTCCCCAGATCCTCGAGCACTTGGAGGAGTGCACCAGCGGCTTTTGGAGAGTTCAAGCGAGCGCGTCTCCACCCCGCGAGCCACCTTGACAGCGAGAATTAGAAAGAGAGATTGGGCATTCTGTACGATTTAGTCTTCGAGCTCAGAAGGGAGATGGCGGACCTCAAGTTTCGACTGCAGGCTACAGAGGACAATGTCGCCACCTTTCTTCAAATCTTATCAAATATGCAGTCGGAGCTCTCCTCGAACCCAGCTGGCTCTCCTCCAGGGGAGGTCCCTGACATGGCAATGGACAACGTTCGGCGACAAGCAGTGGAAAAGCAGAAGGAGGCGGAACGTAGCGGCCCAGTGGAGGATGCGGAGCATGTGGAGCGAAGCGAACAACGCAGGGATGACCAACCAGCCAACATCGAGACAGAGTCGTGGATAGACGACCTTTGCGCCACGTGGATTGGTTATTAGACAGGTGTTTAGATTTCTTTTTGTTGAACATCTAGTGCCTTTAGGCTCTTAGTCTAGAAGCAACTAGTAGGGTCTTTGTTTGTCTTCTGTACATGCAACTTTCTCAGACTTGTGTTTTGGGGGCTGGTTGGACTGGTTTCCCCTCTGTTGGGGCAGTCCAGCCTTCTCAACCAGTATCTTTTTGTACTCTTGCAACTCTTTTCAGCTCTAGCAGGCACCAAATATAATATACATACTTCTTACTTACAAAAAAAACAAAAAAACTTGAAGCTTCTATAATTAAGATCATATTTGAAAGGAAAATATAAACAATGTTTGTTCAGGACTTATAGTTAGTTTAAATTCATTTTTTTTTTTTTTATTGTTATAGATTTTGTTTTATTCAAAAAAATTAGGTTATGAATTTAGGTTTCTTTTTGTTTCATAGGTTTCTATTATCAAATATTTGATATGGATCTGATCATGTCTTGATTTTATTATCCAAATAAGTTCAAGATGATGATACAAAAATAATATTGGATTGCTACAAATAATTTTATGAACAATAACAGATAAAATTTGGAAAGGTGTCAAGATTAGACAGGTGATTGTATAGGATTGATGGTAGCCAAACCATGAGGCATTTGAAGAAGTGGTTGAAAACCCAAAACCCAAATGGACCCATTTACCTTCTGCGTAAAAAAAATTCCAAAAAAATGCATGGTTTGAGAGATATTGATGTCTCTTTATGAGGAAAATTTCAGGTGGTGAAAATTATTAGTGACGCCCAGACTGTTCACACATTGTATAAATATATGAGAAATTTTAGAGCAAAAGGATCCAAAAAGAATTGGAGACGAGGATTTTTATCCTTTCTCTTTTGTATATTATTTATTTTGTAATTTTTTTTTCTTTTCAAATGAAGTAACAGATGGTTGGAATCTTTGGGAGAATGGATGAGTATTTTCAAAGAAGAATATGGAATTCCAGGTTGCTTAATGGCTTTTGTCCTGTGAGTAAAATGGTTTTATTTTCAATATAACATATTCATATTCTTTGAATAATTAACTATGCATTGATTTAAATTAGCTTTAGTCTATTTTATCAATACATGTTTAATTGTTATAATTTATGTATTAATTTTTTCAATCTTTAAGAGTCTATTATCTTAAAAAATCTTCTAGGACTACAATATGGGCATGTGATTTTGAGAAAGAATATGGGAAATCAATTCATCTTTGGCTTTAGACATGTGTGATGCTTATTCCATTTTGTTCTTTCATTATTGTTGTATTATGAAAATGTTATTATGGTTGATTTTAGCTTTAGCTTGTCATCATATGGTGTTTTCATACCATTAAATGTTATATGTTGTTCATAATTTCTTATTCCATTTTTTATGTGTGATCAATCGATCATTTGATTATTGTAAAATTTATTTCTAATGTTAAATGATAGATAATATCAATACTCAGAATTGAGTTTTCTTTCATTCTTAAATATTGATTATGTTAAGATCACGTGATTTTTAATTAGTTGTCTTCCTATTGTTATCAATTTACCCCAATATCAAATACTTATTTGAATGTATTCTGGAAGTGCTAGTTATATTTTCCCCTTAACAATAGTACATGCATGAGCTCATACAACACATGAAGATAAACATAGTTGATTGATGGGTTAGAGGTTAGTAGATGCATTATTTTCTTTTATTTAGAGTTGTTTATAAATGAAACAATGATTACATTAACTAGCTTTGACTGTTTTTGTGTCATTGTTTCAATCGTATTCATTTAGTATTTATTTGTTTAATATCTTAAAAAAAAAAAAAAAAACTTCATATTTGATTCATAAACCTTATCAAACTATCATTTTCGCAAGATTTCATCCAAACCTTGTAACATGTATATAGATTGTTTATATTCACATTTCTTTTTAATAAACATTAGTCAGTAATATATCATTTGTTAGAATCATATATTTTAGTTTAGTTTCATTTCTTTTATTAATTTTAGGACTTCAGTTGGCTAACAAAGCCATTAAACCCATCAGAATAGGTTACAACAAATGGCTTGGGTTATTTAGACAACCCCAGACCTGATCTATTCTTTCAATTGACGGCAAGTCAAATTTTCCCGTCAACAGTTCCTCAGTAGGACACTAGATCCAAGCTAAAAGAGGGAAATGGATTAGTGCACAAATGGAATCTACCAAAGAGGTAAACATGGAAAACATGGAAAGTGTCACGGAGAAGATTCATGATACTTTTGCACTTCTTGTTTAATATTAGAAGAAAGTATCTGGGCCCAGTTGAAAATATTTCCTACAAGAACTTGTTGGATGATAGGTGTTAGCACCAATTCTGGCAACGAGGTGTTTCTGTCCAATTTCAGGCCCTTGGTGTAAATGCATAGAAATGGGGTTTAAAAACCAATCAAATGTGTTTTATTCAAAGGCCGCAGTCATGAGTGTTGAGCACAACACGCAAAAGAAGTCCATTTCGGGCTTAAAATCAAGCGAGCGGGCATTTTGGTTTCAACGGTGAGGATCCATAGATGGAGCAGATCGATGGTCATCGGGTAAGTTTGAGTTGTGGAGTTGCACAAGATTTAGCGCATGGGCTCATCTCTTATGGCCAAAGTCACAAAATGATTAGCCGTTTCACGATTTTGGCTACCGGGAATTCAAAAGACAAGGGGTCTCTCTTCCACTGCATTGAGAAACACCGAAACGCGAAATGTGAAAAGACATTTTGGTGTTTCGGCTACATGGAATTCAAAAGACAGGGGGTCTCTCTTCCACTGCATCGGGAAACCCTGAAATGCGAAATGCAAAAATCCGTTTCGACATTTCGTCTACCGGGAATTCAAAAGACAGGGGGTCTCTCTTCCACTACATTGG
>SNQJ01S0105511.1:5656-16416 GCA_010110895.2 Picea sitchensis
ATGGTGTTACCCTACCTCAAGGGTTTTCTCTATTTCTTGTGTTCATGTTATAGTGAATGGTTTATGGTTTATTCTTGGTATTATTGAATTATATTTGCAGATCTGGTTTGGTACTTAACACTTTCGCTATCCCGATGACAGAAATCCTCTGTCAACTCAAAACCCCGGTAGCCGATGTACCGATGGGTCTCTGATCTCCGCCACATGTATCCACAAATGGATGGTCGAGATCTCTCTCGGGACTTTTCACATGGAAATCCCTAATCTCCTGTCCTCGAGACTCCTGATTTCACGAACGCCGATATCCCGTTACCTGTCGGGACTTTTGCCTGGCGTGAGAAGGGTTAAACCCCATGCACCTCCTATCCAATCTGACGGTTGATGGGATTCTATGTGAACATCCGACGGTCCACAATCTCCCCTTCTGTGCGCTTCTCCTGAGCTTCCTTCCTAGACGTGAAAACCTTCCAACGGTCCAAATCTTTTCAGCTAATCCAACGGCCGTTGTTGCTCCTCCCGAGCGTTGGCGCTTTCTTCCTGCACTTGGAAGAATTTCAAGTTTCCAAAGGCCTCAACCTTTGTCTTCTTTCTCCTCTGTGAGCTCCATGACTTTAAGCCTCGCCTGCGTTCTCCACAATGGTGTTCCTCTTGAGCTTTTACTTCCGAATCCTCAAAGGATTCTTTGACTTCTGCACCTCTGCAAAGTCTTCATGCACACACAGTGTTGTCTCTCCTAAGCTTTCCCAAATACTCAGACCCCTAAGGGATTTTGTCCTTCTTCCTTCTCCTACAGATGGAGAATTATGGATGCCCTCCTGGCTATCCTTCACTCAAGCAACCTCTTGCTGAGTCTGGAGGGTGTTCAACAACCCTGTGAAGATCCCTCAATGGATTCTTCCTCTAAATCATAGAACTCAAAGAGTTATCTCCTGTGCCTGTCTGCACACTGACTCAAATGCCCACCTGGAAGAGTGTCTTCTCCCAGAACATTCAGCAGTTCTGTCCTCCTGTGCACCTATGCACTCGCTCAATGCCCACTTGGCAGAGCTTCACAGAATCCTTAATGATTCTGGTTCTTCTCTGAACTCACAGCAGATTTCTTCCTCTGTGCACTCCTTGCACCTGCTCAATGCCCACTTGGCAGAGCTTCAAAGAACTCCTCAGAGATTCTGTCTGCAACTGTGTTCTTTCCCACACAACCTTTCCTCCAAGGTGTTCAACAACCTTGAGGTCTTCACTGAGTTGTTGACTCCAGTTCTTGTGCCGCAGCACGTCTTTGTATGAACCCGCAGAATTCAAAACTGTGGCCTCTGTGCACGGCTATCAGAACCCGCAGTGTTCTGTCACACCCTTATGGTATGAAGCCTCAAATACCTTCACCTGAAATCAAACCAACTCCTGCAAATGCACACCTACAACATACATCTACAGTATACATAAAGAACACTCACAGACATCCATTTAACACACAGTAATGCAGGAAAAATTGCTCTTTGTATTAAATATGGAAAATGCATGTATTTACAAGGTGTTCCTGAGCACGGCCTGTAACAAGATCTTGGCTCTTCTCTTGTCTTCTCTTCTGCTCTCTACTTGCATATTCTCTTCTATCCCAACTTCAACTACAACTACTTACCAAAATGAGATATGAAATCTCTTTACCTGAGGGGCTCTTCGAGCTCTTCCCTCCAATCTACCTACCCTATTCAATTACATTGAATGGGCTGTCTAGTCCACTATCTGGATCTAGATCTCAGCGTTACAAACATTAAAGGCTGATCTTATCTACAGCCTGTGCAAAGGCACGGCTTCACAGCTCACCAGCCTACAACATTAAATTACATTCAATTACAAATTAAAAGATGAGGTCTACGCCTCTCTTCAGCTTTGAATGCGTGCGCTTGATGTGGTTGGCTGGTTGGATGGCTGACATGGAGAGATGCTCCTGCATCACTTCACTTTCCATGCCTTTTCTTCACTTAAATTCACTTGCATTTCCATGCCTTGCCTTGTCTTTCCTTATCTTGTCTTCACTTTCGATGCCTTGCCTTTATTTCACTTTCCTTGCCATGACTTGCCTTCACTTGTCATGCCTTGCCTTCACTTGCCTTTCCTTGCCTTGCCTTGCCTTCACTTGCCTTTCCTTTCCTTGCCTTCACTTGCCATGCCTTGCCTTTCCTTCACTTGCTTTGCCATGACTTTCATTCACTTTCCTTGCCTTGTCTTTCATTTCTTTGCCTTGCCTTCACTTGCCATGTATTGCCTTGCCATGGATTTCCTTCACTTGCCATGTATTTCCTTCACTTTCCTTGCCTTTCCTTTCCTTTCCTTCACTTTCCTTATATTTCCTTGCCTTTCCTTTCCTTCACTTGCCTTTCCATGCCCTGCCTTCACTTTCCATGCCTTTCCTTCACTTTCCTTCACTTGCCTTGCCATGTCTTTCCTTCACTTTCCTTGCCTCAACTTGCTTTGTCTTTCCTTCACTTCCCATGCCTTGCATTTCCTTCACTTGTCTTACTATGCATTTCCTTCACTTTCCATGTCTTTCCTTCACTTTCCTTTCCATGCCTTGCCTTGCCTTTCCTTCACTCCCATTTCCTTTCTTTGCCTTACCTTGCGTTCACTTTCCATGTATTTCCTTTCCTTCACTTGCCTTTCCATACTTTGCCTTCACTTTCCTTTCCTTGCCTTGTCTTTCCATGTATTTCTTTGCCTTCACTTTCCTTGCTATGAATTTCCTTCACTTTCCATTCATTTCCTTCACTTGCCTTTCCTTTCCTTGCCTTGCCTTTCCTTGACTTTCCTTGACTTTCCATACCTTGTCTTGCCTTCACTTGCCATGCCTTGTCGCTCCTTCACTTTCCTTGCCATTCCTTTCCTTCACTTCCCATGCCTTCACTTGCTTTTTGTTATTGGATAAATCCGTAGGTGCAAACACTAACTGATCTCCCTAGATCCACCTGGATCTAGAACAAAGCAAGACAGAACATGACTCTNGGATCTAGAACAAAGCAAGACAGAACATGACTCTTTCCCTAGATTTTGACCATTGAATTAACTAAGAGGCAAGAACAAATAACATACCTTGTTATCGCTTCCTAGGGTCTTTGTTGCTCCTGTTTCACTCCAGCGCTCTCGTGAAGTCCAGACCAAGACAACACAAACCAACCAAAGTGAAGATAGCACAATATATTCAATAGTTAACCTATGTGTATGCTCAAGGAATTATACAATAAAGTGGAAATAACTTTATGGGAAAGGGACATGCTACTGTATCATATTAATGGAAATTAAAGATTACAACCTGAGCCTTGATGTCGCAAAATTCCTTTCGATGGATCTTGGCTCCGACACACACACTTGCTCAATCCTTGCATGAAGAAGATCAAATCCTCTTGATAGACTTGCTAGAGTCTCCAAGCTGTTGTTCAATACTGAGTCCTTCACACAATTATTTCACCTATTCTCCAATGAATCTTGCTTAACCTTTTCCATGAGAATTCCCTCAATATATAGGAGAGAATGAATTAGTTATTTGGATAAGAATGATCCCAAAATATCAGGGAATCCAGTACTAGGATAACCATTTGAATGCCAATCTCATCCTTCTAGAAGATTCCCTTCTAGAAGCATCGAGAATTCATCTTTTTCCTTGCTTTAGGAAGAGTTCACACCCTAGCAGTTCAACACAATGTGAACTTCTCGCACCTTGGCTTAAGGCAGCCTGCGAGAATCAGTCATTCTCGCAGACAAATATACTAGCAGCCTGTGAACCTTCTTCAAAAATGAGATTTTTGGAAAGAGAAGAAAGTAACTTTTTCTCAAGAAAAAGTTCTTATGAAGAGCCTGAGTACACCATCATCAATACATCATCACGATGACCAAAATCATGGGTAACACATTTCCATGCATTTCCTTCACTTTCCATGCCTTGCCTTGCCTTCACTTTACATGCATTTTCTTCACTTTCCTTTCCATTCCTTCCCTTCACTTTCCATTCCTTTACTTTGCTTGCCTTGCCATACCTTTCCTTCACCTGCCATGTCTTTCCTTGCCTTCACTTTCTTTCCCATGCCTTTCCTTCACTTTCCATGCCTTTCCTTCACTTTCCTTTCCTTGCCTTTCATTTCCTTTCCTTGACTTGCCTTGATTTGCCTTGCCTTTCCTTTCCTTCACTTGCCATTCATTTCCTTGCCTTCACTTTCCTTTCCATTCCTTGCCTTTACTTTCCATGCCTTTCCTTCACTTTCCTTACCTTCACTTCCCTTGACTTGCCTTCACTTTCCTTTCCTTTCCTTCACTTTCCTTGAATTATCACTTTCCATGCCATGCCTTTCCTTCACTTGGTTTATCACTTTCCATTCCTTTCCTTCACTTTCATTTCTTTGACATGCCTTGCCTAAACATATGTAATAAGCACTGAACAAAACCCTAGTTTCGAAGATACTCCAAGATATGGTTTTCCGGTGGAAAAAATGACAATGGAGGCCCCCCCTAGTTGAAACCTGATGCTTGAAGAGGCTAGTTGCAACTGACGGTTCTCCCATATGAGTCTCGGTTTGAGGTTTATCGTGAGTTGCAACTAGCCTCTTCAAGCCATTCAAGGACATGTGGTTAATTTGGTCCAGGGGCATAAAATCAAAACCGAGCGGCATAATGGAGTTTCATAAGCTCCCACAAGTCTATTAGTATCTTGAAACAATGTTCTTGAAAATCAACATCCTCTTCAAAAATTTCACTATGCCTCATTGACCAAAACCCTAGTGTCGAAGATACTCCAAGATAAGGTTTTTCGGTGGAAAAAATGACAGTGAAGGGCCCCTAGTTGAACTTGGTGCTCTGGTTCCAATGTAATTGACGTTTTGCCCATCTGAGTCTCAGATTGAGTTTTATCTTGTTTTTCAACTCATCTCTTCAATCCATTCAGGGATATGTGGCCAATTTGGTCCGGGGGCATAAAATCCAAACCGAGTGGTATAACAGAGTTTCATAAGCTCCCACAATTATATTTGGCCAAGGACTAGGGAACTACACTACCCAAAAATTCCCGACACAGTGTTCTTGAAAATGAACCTCCTCTTCAAAAATTGCATTATGCCTCATTGACCTAAACCCTAGTGCCAGAGATACTCCAAGATATGGTTTTCTTGTGGACAAAATGACAGCGGAGGGGGCCCCCTAGTTGAAACTTGGTGCTCCATATCCAATGCAACTGACAATTTGCCCATCCGAGTCCCGGTTTGAGTTTTATCGTGAGTTGCAACTCGCCTCTTCAAGCCATTCAAGGACATGTGGCCAATTTGGTATAGTGTCATAAAATCCAAACCAAGTGGAATAATAGAGTTACGTAAGCTCCAACAAGTCTATTTTTCTAAGGACCATCTGACTACACTACCCAAAAATTCCTAACACAATGTTCTTGAAAATCGACCTCCTCTTCAAGAATTGCACTATGCCTCATTGACCAAAACCATAGTATCGGAGATACTCCAAGATACGGTTTTTCTGTGGAAAAAATGACAGTGGAGGGGATCCCCTAGTTGAAACCTAGTTCTCAATATCCAATGCAACTTACGGTTCTCCCATCCGAATCTTGGTTTGAGTTTTATCGTGAGTTGCAACTCGCCTCTTCAGGTCATTCAGGGACATGTGGCTAATTTGTCCGGGGCATAAAATCCAAACCGAGTGGCATAACAGAGTTATGTAAGCTCCCACAAGTCTATTTGGCCAAGGATCACATGACTACACTACCCACAAATTTCCAACACAATGTTCTTGAAAATCAACATCGTCTTAAAAAATTGCACTATGCCTCATTGACCAAAACCCTTGTGATAGAGATACTCCAAGATATGGTTTTTTGATGGAAAAAATGATAGCAGAGGGCCCCCCTAGTTGAAACTCGCTTCTTTGGATCCAATGAAACTGATGATTCTCCCATCCGAGTCTTGGTTTGAGTTTTATCGTGAGTTTCAACTCGCCTCTTCAAGTCATTTAGGGACATGTGGCCAATTTGGTCCAGGGGCATACAATCCAAACCGACCGCAATAACAGAGTTTTGTAAGCTCCCACAAGTCTATTTGGCCAAAGATCACACAAATACATTACCCACAAATGTACAACATAGTGTTCTTGAAAATCAACCTCCTCTTCAAAAATTGCACTATGCCTCATTGACCAAAACCCTAGTGTCAATGATACTCCAAGATACAATTTTCCGGTGGAAAAATAGTGGAGCCCCCCCCCCCTTTAGTTGAAACCTGGTGCTATGGATCCAATGCAACTAATGGTTCTCCCATGTGAGTCCCAATTTTGAGTTTTATCGTGAGTTGCAACTCGCTTATTCAAATCATTCAACGACATGTGGCCAATTTGGTCCGAGGGCATAAAATCCAAACTGAGCAGAATAATGGAGTTCCATAAGCTACCACAAGTCTATTTTTCCAAGGAACATGTGACTACACTACCCACAAATTCCCGACACAATGTTCTTGAAAATCGACCTCCTCTTAAAAAATTGCACTATGCCTCATTAACCAAAACATTGAAATTCTCATGCAAGTATTTTTATATAAGAAATATGGGATAACAAGTTGTAGAATTACATGCTTAATGAATCTTTTGATTGTAATTTTTACATATGAATCCTTTGATGACATGGCAATTGAAGGCATGTAAAGTGAAGGTAAGGCATGGCAAGTGAAGGCATGGCATGGAAAGACATGGTATGGAAAGACAAGACATGGAAAGTGAAGGCAAGGCAAGGTGTGGCATGGAAAGGAATGGCATGGTATGGAAAGGCATGGCATGGAAAGGCATGACTAGTGAATTCAAGGCAAGGAATGGAATGGCATGGCATGGAATGACATGGAAAGGCATGGGATGGAAAGGCATGGTATGGAAAGACAATACATGGAAAGTGAAGGCAAGGAAATGAATGGCAAGGCATGGCATGGAAAGGAATTACATGGTATGGAAAGGCATGGCATGGAAAAGGCAAGGCATGGTAAGTGAATGTAAGGCAAGGCATGGAATGGCATGGAATTGAATGACATGGCAAGGCATGGGATGGAAAGACATGATATGGATAGACAAGATATGGCAAGTGAAGGCAAGGCAAGGCATGGCATGTCAAGGCATACCATACCATACCATACCATACCATACCAATGTCAATGAAAGACATACCATACCAAGGCAAGGCATACCGTACCATACCATGCCAATGCCAATGGATACCAAACCATACCATACCATACCATACCATACCATACCAATGCCAATGCCAATGCATACCATACCATTGCCAATGCATACCATACAATGGAAAGGAAATGCATACCATTTCCATTTCCAATGCACACCGTACAAAGAAATGGCAATGCATACCATACCAAAACAAGGCAATGACAATGCATACCATACTACCACTAAGAAAACTACCAATGGTATGCATAGGAAATAGTATCGTCGTTGCATACCATTGGATACCAATGGTATGCATACCATTACGATACCATGGTATGCATACAATTGTGATACCATGGTATGCAATGGTATGCATACCATTGCAATACCATGGTATGCATACCATTGTGATTCCATGGTATTCAATGGTATGCATACCATTGTGATACCATGGTATGCAATGGTATTCATACCATTGCAATACCACAGTATGCAATGGTATTCATACCATTGCAATACCACGGTATGCAATGGTATTCATACCATTACAATAACACGGTATGCATACCATTGAAATACCATGGTATGCATACCATTGCAATACCAATGGTATGCATACTTGAGAATCCCTAAGAAAACTACCACTAAAACCCGAAGACAAATAAAACCCTAAAAAACCCTATAAATGGTATGCATACCATAGTGATTCCATGGTATGCATACCATTGCAATACCATGGTATGCGTACTTGAGAATCCATAAGACAACTACCACTAAAACCCTAAGACAACTAGAACCCTAAAAACAACCTATAAATGGTATGCATACCAATGGTATGCAATGGTATGTCATACTTGAGAATCCCTAAGACAACTACCACTAAAACCATAAGACAACTAAAACCCTAAAAATAACCTATAAATGGTATGCATACCAATGGTATGAAATGGTATGCATACCATTGCAATACCATGGTATTCATACCATTGCAATACCATGGTATTCATACCATTTCAATACCATGGTATGCATACTTGAGAATCCCTAAGACAACTACCACTAAAACCCTAAGACAACTAGAAACCCTAAAAATAACCTATAAATGGTACGCATACCAATGGTATGCATACCATTGCAACACCATGGTATGCATACTTGAGAATCCCTAATATAACTACCACTAAAACCCTAAAAATAACCTATAAATGATATGCATACCAATGGTATGCCATACTTGATAATCCTTAAGACAACTACTACTAAAACCCTAAGACAAATAAAACCATAAAAATAAGCTATAAATGGTATGCATACAATTGGCATGTAATGGTATTCATACCATTGAAATAACATTGCAATACCATGGTATGCATACCATTGCAATACCACGATATGCATGCCAATGGTATGCAATGGTATGCATACTTGAGAATCCATAAGACAACTACCACTAAAACCCTAAGACAACTAAAACCCTAAAAATAACCTATAAATGGTATTCAATGGTATGCATACCAATGGACATGCATACAATGGTATGCCATACTTGAGAATCCCTAAGACAAAGTTACCACTAAAACCCTAAGACAACTAAAACCCTAAAAATAACCGATAAATGGTATGCATACCAATTGTATTCATACCATTGTGATACCATGGTATGCAATGGTATGCATACTTAAGAATCCCTAAGACAACTACGACTAAAACCATAAGACTACTAAAACCCTAAAAATAACCTATAAATGGTATGCAATGGTAAGCATACCAATGGTATGCATACCATTGCGATACCATGGTATGCATACCAATGTTATGCATACCATCGCAATACCATGGTATGCATACCATTGCAATGCCATGGTATGCATATTATTGCAATACCATGGTATCCATATTATTTCAATACCATGGTATCCATATTTTTGCAACACCATGGTATGCATACCATTTCAATACCAATGGTATGCATACTTGAGAATCCCTAAGACAACTACCACTAAAACCCTAAAAATAATTTATAAATGGTATGCATATCAATGGTATTTCATACTTGAGAATCCCTAAGATAACTACCATTAAAACCCTAAGTCACTGAAAACCCTAAAAATAACCTATAAATGGTATGCATACCAATGGTATGCAATGGTATACATACCATTTCAATACCATGGTATGCATATCATTTAAATACCATGGTATGCATACCAATAATATGCAATGTTATGCATACCAATGGTATGCATACTTTAGAATCCCTAAGAAAACTACCTCTGAAACCCTAATACAACTAAAACCCTAAAAATAACCTACAAATTGTATGCATACCAATGATATGCAATGGTAGGCAATGGTATGTCCTACTTGAGAATCCCTAAGACAACTAAAACCCCAAAAATAACCTATAAATGGTATGCATACAATGGTATGAATACCATTGTGATACCATGGTATGCATACCATTGCGATACCATGGTATGCATACCATTGCAATACCATGGTATGAAATGGTATGCCATACCTGAGAATACCATTGCAATACCATGGTATGCATACCATTGCAATGCCATGGTATGCATACCAATGGTATGGAATGGTATGCATACCATTGCAATACCATGGTATGCATACCATTGTATGGAAACAAATGGTATGCAATGGTATGAAAACCAATGGTATGCAATGGTATGCATACCATTACAATACCATGGTATGTATACCAATGGTATACAATGGTATTCATACTTGAGAATCCCTAAGACAACTACCACTAAAACCCTAAGACAACTAAAACCCTAAAAATAACCTATAAATAAAGCCCCTCTCATGGATGATACACAATTAATTTCATGTAGAATATACACATTGGGCAGATAATGAAACTGTATAATAGATATCAAATTTGGAAATTCATTAGTATCTTTTTCAATTTTTACATTTTGAATATCGCATCATTGATTATCTATAAGATGTACTATACTAGCATGTAACCACATAAAAGTAGTTGATCTACATCAATCTATTTATTGGAGACACATAATTTACCCATTCACATGTGCTAATTTTCTATTAGGTTGGAGGAAGGAAAACATGTAAGGCATTACTTTCTAGATAGAATTTTGGTAGCATTACTTTCTAGACAGTTTTTATGTATCATAACATTATTGAATAAATGTTATTAATAATTGATGGGTTGAACAAAATTTACAAATACCCACTACACAATCTCAACAAACTTTTGCATTAATGAGTCTTTCAATAGTCTTTTTATCATTTATGAAGGGTTACACATAAATCAAATGATTTTATATATGTCATGCATAGATAGAGGCGAATATTGTGTGTGCCCTAGAAAATAACATTGAGCTCAAATGTGTGTGCCCATAAGCTATTCCTTAATGTGTAATGCAAGTATTTACAATCGTTAAATAGAAACAAATCATGGGATTAATACACTTAAAATTCATATGTTCATAAACATCAAATGTAGAAACAATGAGATTCATAAAAAGTGTGCTATGAAATATATATACACACACACACACGTATATATATATATATATATATATATA
>SNQJ01S0105511.1:16512-33624 GCA_010110895.2 Picea sitchensis
TCTAAATTGTACCTTTTTTACAAAATGGCAACTTGTGCCCAATATACAAGTGCCATATCATAAAAAACATCTATATCGTAGCCTAGATATGATATGGAAGTAGTTGGTCAATCATTGACCATTGCTACCCTCACCACCCTCAAGAGCATCTTGGAAATCTATCTTTCTTCTCTTGCTCTAGGATGCACCTTGAGAGGTTCTAGGATTGGGCATGCTTCGACGCTCTGGAGATTGCAGAAACAATAAACAATGTTATAAGTTTTTTTCATCAATGAATTAATAGACATACAAATAAGTACTTTTTAATTTAACCTAAGAGAACTCACAAAATAAAAAATTATCAATTGTGAGGGTGTTACCCTCCTCTGTGACCCCAATCTCTCTGCAATGCCACCTTGCATAGGTTACAAGGATCAAGTCAAGAAAATTAAACAAATATGCATAAAAAATAATTCATGAAACATGTAAAATTAGCATCAATCCATTATCTCATCGTGAATATCTCATGATACATGTGATGCCGGTGACTTGTCCATCCTAGATGGGAAATCCCTGGCATCTCTTGGTGCCAAATGTTGTAGAAACAAGAGAACATATAAAAAAAAATGAGGATGTCATAAAATAAAGAAATTACTATGTTTAATCTATCAAATGTGATACATACTTGCGTGTACGGTGCACCCAATGAACATGTTGCCTCTACTGATGCATCAATGGTGGGGATAGGCACTAATGCATCCATAGGTGTAGAGGGTCTGCTGTTGGGACGCAACAAGTGAAAAACAAAATACAATCAAATATCTATATAAATACACAAAATACAAAATAAATATATAACGATAAAGAACAAAAAAAAGGGTTAAGATAATAACCTCCTTGATGCAAACCCTCACCACTCCCAGGGGCTCGTGCAACCTCCCGATCTAAGGATCGTTCACTTAAGGGAGTTGAATTATCTCTCAGGTCCTTGTTGAACTCTCAAAATTATATACCACAGACATTTTTCCTTTTCCTCGTGCAGAAATTTGCGTTCGTGAGGGTCTTATCACATCAGTGGAGAAATCCACGTGACTTTGGGCCAAAACCATAGGCTAACTTCTTTAAATGGAGAGAAGTTCAGCACTTCATAGATCCAGGCTTTGGGAGTTTAACAACAACACACAATGATTCTCTTTAACTCCAAATTCGTGAATAGTCAAACAACGACGGGGATCAACGACTCACACTATGCGTTGAGATCTATGGCTTACAGAGGTTTCAGGACTTCGGGCTTTGGTATTTTTACCTACTCCAACACGCAATATCTCTGAATAAACTAACTCCAAACTTGCGAATCAGATGGTTGATGCTTTCCTTAGATTGACGACCTACGTTTACTACAAGATAAGGGCTTCAGAGCTTTTCATGCCTTGAACCACACTTCCTTCTGGAGTATCAAACTCTGAACACGCGAAGGAATTAGATCAATGGTCCACACATCCACACCAATAGATAGTCGAGATGTACTACAGCCTTCGGGCCTCCGAGGATTTTCAACCCAAACCAAATCACACCAAATATATTTGGGAGTGTCAAATTTCGAACTTCGAGATCTTTCGACATGTGTTCCTAGTGCCAACGGTTAGGACCTATTGTGAGCTTTGAGCCTCCAGGGATTTTTGATCCAAAATAATTTTCTCCAAGATTTTC
The DNA here is from genome assembly GCA_010110895.2 of Picea sitchensis. Classification (NCBI taxonomy): domain Eukaryota; kingdom Viridiplantae; phylum Streptophyta; class Pinopsida; order Pinales; family Pinaceae; genus Picea; species Picea sitchensis. The sequence goes on from SNQJ01S0105511.1 coordinate 18,202, forward strand.
TGGAGCACCAAACTGCGAACCACACTCGATTCGCGGACACCTATACTTGTGACCGATGACCAAGATGCATTTCGGGCTTTGGGACTTTGGGGAATTTGCTTCCTCTGTAACACACACCTAAAAACTATTGAAGTAGCAAAGTACGAAGGACTTCGAAGGTTAACGACCGTGCATCTTTCTCATATCTAATAGTTGTGAAATATTTGACTCCTCCTTGAGCGGATCTCGTCCACTCAACCTCGAAATGGAAAGGATTATTCCTCCGAGGAATTTTACTCACTATTCTTCCTGAGCTTTGTCAACTTTAAAGGACTTACACTCTGGCGCACACTTTACACTCCTCTTCATTCTGGAACCTAGACTGTATTCTGGTGCATAATTGTGCTACTTCTCATGATCTTGAGACTTATAAAAAATATCTCCCACGCACTCCTTGCGCTCACTTTCCTCTGAACCTTTTCAACACTCCTCTAAGTGTTGGCCCTGTGCACACCTTGCATGGGTCTATCCTTCGAGCTTTTATACTCAAACGAGTATATGTGCACTCCTTTCACTCACTCTATAAGATTCACATAATATCTCCTGAGCTATTGAGTCTATCAATGACTCTTCCTCCACACTCATTGCATGGGAACTATGCACTCCTTTAGGATTTTAGAAGATAAAACATTGAAACTTATAGAACATCAAAGGTCCATTCATTCAACCATGAAATACACACATAGGCATATAAACACAGAAAATGGATAACACAAAATTACCCAAATAACTCAGAGATAAGAAAACTCAGACATGTGAAGCAAATATCCTCTATTATATTCCTTCAAAAAAGCATTTACAAGAGTTCCAATAGCTCTTCAACAAAATAAGTACAACTCTTTACAACTCTCTTCAACAACAATAACAACAATTTTCAACAGCCCCTTTTGGGCATAGATTACATGTATTTATACATGAGTGGGCTTCTCCAGACTATTCCCTCCAGACTATTCTAGTGCTTTCATAGCATCCTACCACTAAGGCTTATTACAATAAATGAATAATTACAACCCAGATATGACTTGATTCCCCAAGTATGTACAATCTTATAGGTAATTAAAGATTTACAATCTCTTGGGGTTCATACAATGGATATTGCCTCAAAATCTTATGGGCCTTTAATTACAATACTTTCAAAACATTAAAGTGACATGTCTTCTCTCCTTGGAATCCAAACTACTTTGAATGCATGCACTCGATGTTGACTTGTCCTCCACTTGGCCTCATTGAATGTTGATGGTGATGCTCATGTATCCTACTCCTCTAGACAAAATATTTATGGAATTCTATCCATGATCTCCTCCACTCTCTTTCCATGTTTCTGGATATCAGTTTCAGTTATCCAACTAGCATCTTCTGTTGGATGATCTTTCCACTTAACCATATACTCATAATAAACTTTTCTCTCGGTCTTCTTGGAAAACCTCTGATCCATAATCTTTTCTATATGTGGTTTCTCTGTTATGGGAATATGTCACTTCCACTTAATCTCCTCTCAATCATCTTTCCCTTCTATATCATCCATCCTGTAAGGGTATAAGTCTACTACATTGAATATTGGCGATATTCCAGTGTCCTCTAGCAATTCAATTTCATAAGCATTTGTAGCGAATTTTCTGAGGATCTTACAAGGTCCTATCTTCTTCGTCTTCAACTTATTATATTTCCCTTTCAGAAATCTTTCCTTCATCAAGTGTGCTAATACTTGATCTTCCTTCCTCAACTCTTGTATTTTTGGATGCTATTTTCTAGTTGTCCTTTAATTTGATCATGCAACTTCTACATTTCTGCAGCAAAATCCTCTGCTCCTACACTTCGGAATTCATCTCATCCCAAGTATCTCAATTATGAAATTCCTCTTGGATGCATCCCATATACTATCTGGAATGGACTCTTACCAGTACACCTATTCAATGATTCTTTATATGCAAACTCTGCTTGGGGAAGAATTTGATCCCACTGACTGTTATGTTCAGTGACCAAACTCCTTAACAGATTCTCTACACTTCGATTCACTACCTCAGTCTGTCTGTATGTATGAGGACGATATGTTGAACTAAATGACAAAATTCTCCCCAACTTCTTCCACAAGGTCCTCCAAAAGTCTCCCACAAATTTAGTATCTCTTTCTGAGACTATACTCTTGGGAAACCCATGCAATCTCACAATCTCCTTGAAAAAAAAAATTCTATGTGGGTAGCATCAATGGTTTTATAAAATGGTAAGAAATGTGCCATCTTTGAAAATATGTCAACCACCACAAAGATTGAATCACTTCTCCTTTGGGTTCTTGGCAATCCCATAACAAAATCCATACTTATAGCATCCCATGGCCTGTCTAGAATATGAAATGGTTGATACAATCCAGTGTTTTGTTTCTTTCCTTTAGCATATTGAAATATTTTTCATTTGTTGACGAAATTCTTCACGTCATACCTCATGCACGGCCAATAGTATGAATAACTCAACTGCACATATGTTTTATCATGGAAAAAGTGTCCAACCAATCCTCCACTATGTTTCTCCTTTAGAAAAATGCCTCTCATTGAGAATTTTGTGATACACAACCGACTTACCTTGAATAACAATCCATATTGGATCAGATACTCCGTCCATTTATTTGTGTCTCTCAGTAAAGGGTTCTCACATGCTTCATAATATTCCTTGAAATCTGAGTCTTCTTGATACATCTCCTTGACGTGTTCAAATCCCAAAGTCTCCACTTGGAATTCCTAGAAGATCAAACATCTCATGCTCGAAGCAGTTGCAACTTTTTTAACGATTCAACTAATATGCTTAATAACAAAAGTAAAATTGTGCATGAATTCTACCCATTTGGCATGTCTGTGGTTCAATTTCTCTTGTCTAGATATAAACTACAAATCCTTATTTTTAGTATACAAAACAAACTCCTTCGGGATAAGATAATGCCTCCACTTTTTCAAATCTTGAATTACAACATAAAATTCCTTTTCATATATTGAATACTTCCTCTTAACATCATTCAAATTCTCACTGAAATAAGAAACAAGCTTATTATCTTGACTTAAAATTGCGCCAATGGCCACTCCACTTGCATCACATTTGACTTGAAAAGTCTTCTTAAAATATGGCAGAACTAAAACAGGTTGTTCTGTTATTTTTTCTTTCAACACTCTAAATCCATTCTCAACTTCTTCTATCCAATTAAAATATCCATGTTCCTTCTTTATGGTATCCGGTATGGGTGCACAAATACTGCTAAAATTCCTGATGAATTTCCTATAAAACTCACCAACCCATGAAAACTCCTTACTTCAAACACACTTCTTGGAGAAGGCCATTCTCTTATTTCCCTCACCTTTTTTGGATCCATCTTTGATTCATTTGAAGATATTACGAACCCCAAATACACAAGTTTTGTTTCATAAAAGAACATTTCTTCAAATTCACCAACATATTCTCTTGCCGTAACCTCCTCAACACCATGTTCAAGTGTCTTAAATGCTCATTTTCAATCTTACTAAAAACTAGAATATCATCTAAATAAACAATCACAAACTTACCAATAAAATATTTGAGTACTTCATTCTTTAATCTCATGGACGTACTTGGAGCATTCGTTAATCCAAACAGAATAACAAGCCACTCATACAATCCTTCATTTGTTTTGAATGCTGTCTTCCATTCATCTCCCTCTTTCATCCTTATCTAATGATAACCACTCTTCAATTCTATTTAAAAAAAAAAACTACATACACTCAAGCCATCCATTAAATCATCTATTCTGGGTAAAGGAAATTTATACCTGATGGTTATCTTGTTGATGGCTCTAGAATATGTGCACATTCTCCAACCTCCATCCTTCTTCGGACTCAACACAGTTGGTACGACACACGAGCTCAAACTTTCCCTGGTCAAACATTTCTCCAACAACTCTTGGACATTCTTCTTGACCTATTCATTCTCTTTAGGGGTTAATCTATATGTTGCTTTGTTCGTAAAAAATTATGTCGGATTAAGGTCAATATGGTGACTGATACTCCTGACGGGCGGTAAAGTGTGAGGTTACTCATCTACCACAATATCAACAAACACATCCAATAAATCCTGAACTTTTACAGGAAAATCATTCATAAAAGTGCTTGTGAGAATGAATCTCGGCTTACCTACAACAACAAACTATATTTTTTGGTCTTTCTTAACTTCTTTTAAGAGCTCCTTCCCACTCATGAGAAGTATACTAGGACTAGCTTCCTCTTTGAATCCCTTATCCTCTATTGGCAACAACATATTCTTACACCCATTCTTCTCAAGGGTATAAGTGTTCTTCCTCCCATCATGTAGGACATTCCTGTAATATTGCCAAGGTCTCCCCAACAGAACATGACAAACATCCATGGGTATAAAATCACATAAAACTTCATCCCTATAACCACCTATTTTAAACTCAACTTTTCATTGTCGACTTACCATGAATTGATGTCCTTTCTGCAACCATTAAACCTTGTATGGATTTGTATGTGAAGTTGTCTCCAAATTCATATTTTCCACCATCTCCATGGATACCAAGTTATCAATGCTCCCACTGTCTATGATCACCTTGCATACCCTATCTCTGGTCTTTCAAGCAATTCTGAACAAATTGTTCCTCTAGACTGGTTCTCATACCTCTTTCTATAAATTTATGAGATATCTCCTCATCATGAGTGATATTCCTTCTTACGTTTCTTATGCTTTCATCTCTCTCTCCACATTCTTCTATTGTGCCTCGAAAATGTGAGCTTCTCCAACTCCTGCATTTTTCTTTTCGGGACATTCCCAAGAAATGTGCCATGTTTTTCCACAGACATAAAAATTCACTTCTCCTCCTCTACCTCTTCCTCTACCTCTGGGAAAAGAATTTCTTCCTCCATACTGTCCTCCTCTAGAAATTCCTCCTCTCTTTGTCTGATTGTTATATCTTTCATCTTATCCTCTAGACTTCTATAGCTTTTCTTTGACGATTCCGCTTCCTCTGTTAGGAATTTTTCCCCTGTTCCATTGACTCTGCTTCCTTGCCAACTTTTATTTTTCCTTTAGGACTACCTAATAAGCATCTTCCACAATTCTCATTTTCATAATGCTAATATCATCCTGGATTTCGTACCTCAATCCATTAATGTACCTCGACACTTTTTCTTCATCATTCTTCCTATGTCCTAATCTTATGTTCAACTTAAAAAATACTTTGGTATACTCTTTTACCAACAAACCTTTCAGTCTCAGATTATGCAAATTCCTAAATAGATTTAACCGATAACACTTGGGTATGAATTTAGCCTTGATATTAGCTACCATTCTATCCCAACTCTTGATTTTGGGCTTACCTTTCCTCCTTCTGTTAGCTTGCAACTCATTCCACTATAAAGTTGCATGTCCCTTCAATTTGCTCACTTCATGCTTTACCTTCTTCTCATCATCAATTTCCTCATAATCAAAGTACTTGTCTAAAGCACTTATCCAATCAATAAATTATTCTACATTCAAATTACCTTCATACATAGGGACTTCCATCTTTTATTTGGTTCCCATCTTGATAGCAACTCTCATCAATCACTCCTCTGTTGCTTGTTCTCCTACAACTTCTTCTGCTTCTACATATTCACTTTTAGGTTCACCGACATCATCAACTTTAGGTTCTCTTCTTTGTGTTGTCTTCATAGCATCCAACCTTACATGAAGTTGTCTCATTTCCCCTTCCATGTTTTCATTGACTACAGGTCTCTACCTACGTCTTCTTGGTGGCATGATTATAAATTTTCTTTTTCTCACAGATCTTATTTTCTTCTCTAGTACCACTTGATGAAAACCCCCACCACTCCCAGGGGCTCGCATGACCTCTCATTCTAAGGATCGTTCACTTAAGGGAGCTAAATTATCTCTTGGGTCCTCATTGAACCCTCAAAATTATATACCATAGGCCTTTTTCCTTTTCCCTTCCCACAAATTTGTGTTCGCGAGGGTCTTATCACGTCAGTGAAGAAATCCACGTGACTTCGGGCTAAAACCATAGGACAACTTCTTTAAACAACAGGAAATATGACACTTCGGATCTACGTGCTTCGAGAGTTCTAACAACAACACATGATGATTCTCCCAAATGTCAAATTCATGAATAGCCGAACAACGACAGGGATCAACGACTCACACTACACGCCGAGATCTATGACTTACAGATATTTCGGGACTTCGGGCTTCGGGAGTCTTACCTGCTCCAACACCCAATACTTCTGACTGCGCGAACTCTGAACTTGCGTATTAGATGAATGAAGCTCGCCTCATATCGGTGATTGATGCTTGCCTCATATCGGTGATTGACGCTCGCCTTAGGTAGACGACCTACATTTAATCCAGGCTCTAAGGTTCGGCGATTTTCATGCCTTGACCAATACTTCCCTCCGGAGTATCGAACTTATAACATGTGAAGGAATTTGATCAACAGTCCACGCGTCCACACCAATGAATGGGAAAGATGGAATCTGGCCTTCGGGCATTTTCGACCCAAACCAAATCAGACCCCAGATATTCCAAAGTGTTGAATTTTGAACTCTGAGATCTGTCGACGCGTGTTCCTGGTGCCAACGGCCAGGACCTACTCCAGGCTTCGAGCCTCTGGGGATATTTGATCCAAAACAATTTTCGCCAATATTTTCTGGAGCGCCAAACTCTGAACCACACTCGATATGTGGACACATGTACTTGTGATCGATGGCCAAGATGCATTTTAGGCTTCAGGACTTCATGGAATTGCTTCCTCCATAACACACACCTAAAACCTACTGAAGTAGCGAAGTCCGAAGGACTTTGTAGGTTAATGGTCATTCTCCTTTCTCATATCTGATGAATGTGAAAGATCTGACTCCTCCTCAAGAGGATCTCATCCACTCAACCTTGAAATGGAAAGGATTATTCCTCCGAGGAATTTTACTCATTATTCTTCGCGATATTTTTCAAATTTAAAAGACTTAGACTCTGGCACATGCTTTGCGCTCCTCTTTAGTCTAGAACCTAGACTATCTTCTGGTGCACACTTGCACTACTTCTCCTGAGCTTGCGACTTAGAAAAAAAAATCTCTCTCACACTCCTTGCACTCACTCTCCTATGAACCTTTTCAACACTCCTCTAAGTGTTGGCCCTGTGCACACCTTGCATGGGTCTATCCTTCAATATTTTATACTCAAACAAGTATATGTGCACTCCTTGCACTCACTCTACAAAATTCACACAATCTCTCCTGAGCTATTGAGTTTGTAAACGACTATGCCGTTGCACTCCTTGCATGGGAAGTGTGCACTCCTTGCACTATGATTTCAGAAGAGAAACAATTGAAACTTATAGAAGATCAAAGGTTCATTCATTCAACCATGAAATACACACATATGCATATAAACATAGAAAATAGATAACATAACATTGCCCAAATACATCAGAGATAAGAAAATTCATACATGTGAAGAAAATATCCTCTATTATATTCCTCTATCAAAACATTTACAAGAGTTCCAACAACTCTTTAGCAAAATAACTACAACTCTCTTCAACAGAAATAACAACATTTTTTAGCAGCCCCTTTTGGGCATATATTACATGTATTTATACATGAGGGGGCTTCTTGAGCCTTCTCTCTAGACTATTCTAGTGCTTTCATATCACATTTAAGCATCCTACCACTAAGGCTTATTACAATAAATGAATAATTACAACCCAGATATGAGGCGATGCCCCAAATATGTTCAATCCTATAGGTAATTAAATCAATTACAATCTCATGGGGCTCATACAATGTCTCTTGCCTCAAAATCTTATGGGCTTTTAATTACAATACTTTCAAAACATTAAAGTGATGCACTCTACTTGGAATCCAAAATACTTTGAATGGACACGTTAGATGCTGAGTTGTCCTCCATTTAGCCTCATTTAATATTGATGCCGATGCTCCTGCATCACTCCTCCATGAATTCATGTTGTCCAGTGGACTCTATACTCCCATAACATGTCTTCCCACAGCTAGAGAATCTGTGAGGTTCACATGGAAGATTGCTATGTCCATGTTCCCTCTCCTCATTGTACTCTTTTGTGCATGTTGACACTCCAAACCCCCTATCAATGTCATTGGCATGCACCTCTGGTCAAGATAGTGCAACAAATCAACTGTGTTGCACTAGGCTATGATTCAATTTAGGAGATGGCTAGCTTTACATGTTGCAAGTTCTTTGCAACAAGAGGATGTTGGGTAGGGGGGGCAGGCCTTCGCCTAGGGGCATGAGGACCTAACATGGGGTCATTCCTGGCCTGCTCTCGATCCTATGTGGACCCTCAACCCACCCCCTGTAAGTCACTAATTTCAAAGTAGTTGACATGTTTACGCATAATAAACTCAGCCCACGATTTCCTTAGAAAATATAAGGGAATCTCCCCGTTATTGCAAGGAGGTTTATCAAAACCCACATACCATCTATCCATCCAGTTTTGACTAATTTGGGGATGGATGCACCATTCGATGGACATGTGTTTCCTGGTTAATGGTAGTTCTTGTCCATTTCTAGGATCCCTAAAAGTAGACAATANTGGGCACTTGCAATGGAGTGGACAATGATGTCCAAATAAGTGGCCAAGGAGACTCTTCTAGGTTCTCTAGTCTCCCTTAATTGTTCCTCAAGTTTTCTTAATATCACCAACCCCTCATCAATTTCATTGTTTACATTCTGTGGTGGTGGTGGTGTGTTGGGGTTTTGATATTCTTGGTTTTCTTATGAGGGGTTTAAATTTTCTTGGGGTTCCATTGTATTGTATATGTTGCAATTTAACATCCATGGCATGTAAATTAGTTTCCTTTTATATTTAAAATACTAAATGACAACTTTTTTTCAACTTAGATTATTGGGAGAAATATATTAAATTAGATTGACTAAATCAGATTAAAGCTAAGATAAATGTAACATACCTGGACACACAGTGGCGCTGGAAGTGGAAATATCCTCTCCTTCTTCCTCCTATCTTCACATTATTTTCTCAATGAGAAACTCGAGCACGATTTTATGCACAATATGCACAAAAATCGCTCTCGAGTTGTTTAAAAAAAAACAATAGTAAGAGCGTGCATGCATTCTTAAGAGAGAACATGTGTACCTAAGAGCATGCACACATTCTTAAGAGTTCACACATGCTCCTACTGCTTAACCTACATGGCAATACACGTGGAGGTTCGGTCACAACTGAACCTATAGTTGCAGGAACGTGTGCACATTCCTAGGAACACACACATGTTATTTTGAGTGCACATTCTTAATCATTCCATTGCCACTTTTTTGGCCACCAAGTTCTTGTACTCACCCTAGATGTGGAATTTGTTTTTGCATCTTCTTTTATGGAGGTGAAAGAAATGGCTTGGACTTCAATGATCCAAGATCGTGTTGGGCTCAAAACCACGCAATACCTAATAAAGTCCACTTGAGATGGTCCCATGCAGTAACATTAGGGGAAATTTGAGGTCTAAAATGGGTCTTCTAAGGAAAATAATAAAATAAGATTTAAAATAATAAAATAAGAGTTAAGAATTTTCAAAGAGAATGAAACAAAACTACTTTTTTAATCGTATTTTCAACTTATCTCCTTATAGGTTTACTCAAATTTTAAGTGTATGCACTCTTTGGATGCACAATTAAATTCCACACCCAATGAGTACCCATTCAATAAACTTCTAATAGACCTATAGTGAGATAAACTAAAAACACGTGAAAAAACATGTTCATGTATTTCCAATTTATGTCATTGTATGTCTATTAAAAGTATGCAGAGTGAGTATTGGTTGAATGTGGAATTTATTTTTGCATACAGAAAGTGCCTACACTTGAAATTTGAGTAAAACTATAAGGAGATGAGCCAAAAGTATGATTAAAAAAGTATTTTTGTTTCATTCCCTTTGAAAATTATTAACTCTTGTTTTATTATTTTATTTTCCTTAGGAGGCCCATTTTAGACCTAAAATTTCCCCTAGTTTTCTAGCATGGGATCATTTGAAGTGGAATTTATTAGGTATTGCATGGTTTTGAGCCCAAAACAATCTTAGATAATTCAAGCCCAAGTCATTCCTTTCACCTCCTGAAAATAATATGAGTTTAACCCCTGGGTGATAAAATTGGGAGGGATGTTGAGAGGTGTCATATATGGGGGTATGGATAGCATGGGTTGGGGGGATGATAAAAAATTGACTATAACACACCCAACCCCGGAAACCTCGCTAAGCTTGTGGGGTGTACAAATTTCTCAAAAATTTCCTCTAAATACCTTTCCCAAAGGTAACTTCAATCCTAGTTATGAGATCAGAAGTTGATTCTTCTCATCAAGAGATTTCCAGTGACTATCTTTGTGCTCAACTATGATCTCAGGAAAGAAAGATATGGCCATTTAAATATTTCAAGATTTTTCCTTACAAAATCCACCTCACTTCCACGTGGACCCTCATCACATGTAACATATAACATGGCATGGTTCAGGAGATAATGTGTTGAGACACACAACCTATAACGTGGAAATCCTTAGGCCAAATAACCAACGAGCATACCTTACAATCCAATAGTTGAAATATGGACGTGGAGCCCTTCACATTTAGAAATCTAGATTTCTCCATAACTCACCACTCACAGTATTTTAGGTACCGAATGCATTTTGGGTATTTGGGCTCATGGAACCTCAACTTGCAACCTCTCTTCATCTGGATACCTACAGATCTAGATTTTCATAACAATTCATTGCGAGGTTTTCCTCCCAATAATGGATAGTCAGAATACCCGAGGCGGTGACTCCATCTCGAGCTTACCTCAGAACCTTGACACAAAACCCTTCTCATTCGGGATTCCAGGATTCTACCCCTTCTAATTTTACGAAGGAACTTGCAATGGAACCTAGAAACATTAAAAAATACAAGATCTGGAAATTCCCATAAATCCTCTTTCTACAAAGATCCAAATACAAATGTAGAACCTCTGTAGGGAACCTTAACACATCTAGAAATATGGGATCTAGAGAAATCCATAATTCAATTTTTCATAAACATCAAATATGGATGTCCAACTAACACCAAAGACATGGATACCTGATGTGGCATGACACCTCATAACTTGGTTGGAGGCCAAGCTAACATGGAATGATGATGTGGCAGTTGACTTGGAAGTTTTGTATGGATTAGCAGATTTGGAATGACACGTGGAGGTCGATGTCATCATGTCCTCCATGACTTTGACTGAATTCTGTGTTGGAACCTTAATTATCCAAGAAATGTGGCATGGTATCAATCATTTCATGTGGACCAACCACATATTGACCCATGGATCTACGTGGAAAGACATGTCACCACAAAGGTACCAAGGTGTTGGACATGAATTTTGAAGAACGAAGGAGGAGGGCACGTGAAAAACAAGTTAGGAATGCAAAAGCATATAGATGCACAAAATAAGGAAGGACATTAGTTGAGAATGTAAAGGAAACATGCAGGTGCAAAGATAGGAAAAGCATGCTCGAACATTGAGTTGTAATAATGAGTTCTCATAGGGTTTTGGTATAAGAGAATAGGGTTTTTATCCCTAAATTCTATGTATAAATATGTCATGGGTTGGAAGAATGGGGTTCACGAAGAGAGTGAGAGAATATACCAGGAATGAGAGAGAGTCTATGTCCGAAGGTTTAGGGAGGGTTTTGTAGAAAGAGGCTTGCACTGTAGAGTGGCTAGGCACAATGGGGAAATAAATCATGATGTATCTATTGTAAGTGGAGTGTGAAAGCCTGAGATGATTGCACAAAGAATAATAAAGAATACAGTCATTGTGGAAGTAGCCTGAATTTTGGGTGAACCACATTAAATTATGTGCCTGAATGTCTTTTTATTCAATTGTTCACACAACTAGATCTAGACCTGTGTAGTAAAAATGAGTGTTACAGTGAATAGTTTATGTTGCGATTTGTGTCACAATGATGCTGTATAATTGAAGTGTACTAATTAATCAAGGGAAATAGATACAAAATACTGCACATGAGGTAGGTAAGCAAGAATGAACATGATGATAGCCTCCCATCCCCTCATCCCTGCATAAAATTGGTTCCTACATCCCCAATAGATGCCTTGGGCGAGACTTCACTTGCATGCAAGTGATGTCGAAAGGGATGGTGTCTACAGGGTTTGCTGGTAGAGTAAACTAAACCTAGGTTTTTACAACCACATGCAAAAAAATGGTTTTGTTTCCAGGACCCGAAATCTGTGATTGAGGGAATGTTTTGGAGGTTGACTAAGAAAGAGATCATTGAATGGATAGAAAGGAAGGAACAAGAATTTTCTTAGAATGATAATAGAAACCCTCGGATGAGAGACAAGCAATAGATGCAATTGTATGTGTACACAAAGCTCCATGAGATTTTCTTGGTGAATTTCCTATCTTAACTGAGTGGATAGAAATATTAGCGGAGCATAATGGAAGGTACTGAAATACAATACCAGGGAACTGGACTCCTGAGTTGGTAAGACAGTTGAATTTTGTTAGTAATAATACTTCTCATGCAATTGATTTTTGGTTGAACAGTATATTGGGAGGTTATATTATGGAATTTGCAATAGATTGTACACAATCATACATTGTTGTAGAGAGGGATTTATTTAAAGGACCATGCAGAAGTTTTATGAAATCATTGGGTACCTCGATAAATATGTTGTTGTGCAACAAGTGTGTGATGATAATGAAGTTTGATTGCTAAGGGGATTCATGCACATAGGGTAACTAGGGGATGACCATAGGATAGTCTAAAAGTAGGAAAGAATGAGGAATAAATGAAGAAGGAAGGGAGGGATTGAGGATGCAGAGAAATGAAGAAGGTGTATCAGAAGAGGAAGACGAGTTTGAAGTATTGCGCAATGGAAGAAGGGATAAGAGGCTAAAGACTTGGGTTGAGAAAGGAGAGTCGCACATTGAGCTTGAGGGGAGATAACCTTGTGTAATATTCCACATCGTATAAATATCGTACATAAAAGGAGAGGAAGAGAATTCTCAATTAAATCCTATAATAAAAGAGTCATTAAGTCCTACTCATAATGGATCCTGTGTTGATTCCACGACCATATGTACGCCACCTAGATCAGAAGTAATATTTGAGGATTTTTCAAAAGAACTTGTATTTAGAAAGGGAAGATAGAGTACTAGTAGCTAGAGAAGTGTAAGTAGTGCATCGAGTCAGAGTCAACCAACATCATTGATGGGGGGTATTATATGAAACAACATGACAGGGTTAGAAAACACACTAAGACTACTTGAGTTACATGGAGTTCGATTAGCGGACCCAAAAAAATCTATTCCTATGTGAGATAATTTGGGCTATGAAGAATGTCCAAGATGAGGTTGTAAATATTGTGCAACTGGGAACAACTTTTAGAGGTTTCACATTAGTCTGGTATATGAAACTGCAGAGTACCACACCTATAGAACAAGTAAGGATGTTAGTAGAAATTAGACAAGCACCGTTGAAAGAGTTCAAGAATCCAAAGTATGAATCATAGTACATTACAGAGTTGAAGGAAATCAAACAAGTACATAATGAGTTAGTTTGGGACTACGATCAATGATTTAAGGATTTGATGGGTATATTGACATTCCATATCCCTGATCAACAATACCAAGAATGGTTTATTGTAGCACTACTACCACACATTTATTGGTTGTCGATTCAACAAAATTTTGCGTCATAGCCTGAAGATTTGGATATTGCAATGAAGCTGGAAGCATATCCTATAAGAGATGGTGGAGGGATGGCATAGTTCTAGATGTAGTTAGCTGCCCTAAAAATTCAATTAGTAGAGATTACAAAATGGAAGGAGAAGAAGGAACAAGTCTGGTGTATCAAGTGTAGGACTAAAGGCCACCATAAGTATGAATGCCCAACATTTGTGCAGTATTCGGTGACTGGAGCACCGAATTCATTACCAAGAGGGGGATACTGTGAAATATGTAATAAATGGGGACATCATTTGACTAAGTGTCCATTACTATAGAAATACTAGAGTATGCCAAGGAACTTATTTCGTAACTTTTGCATGTCAGTAGGTGATCCGAAAAGATCTTTTAAAGACTACAATTGACATTTAAAACATGAGTTCATTAACCATTTAAGAATTGAAGAAAGAGGAAGAATTAATGATGTAACATAGTAGCCATAATAAGATATAAAAATATGGAAATAAGCACAAAGAATCAACAAACCATAAAAACAAAGTTGTTAACGGAGTTCGGCAATATCTCCTACGTCTCTGGGCCTTTGTCTCAGTGGGTGAGGCTTTCTTATTTCTCTTCAAAGCTTCAAAATTACATCAGAAAAATGTCAAATGGATTACAAACTAGTATGGATGTTTTTTTATAGCCCTCAAGAATCCAACACAACCGACGGCACTAAAAACGGTTGAGTGAAGCTCCCGAAAATGGCCCGCAAAGTTGCTCTCCTCAATGGATTCCCTGCATAAAACCGACTTTGGCTTCACATTTCTAACAACATTTATCTTGTTTTGAACCTCTCTTAGGCTACCAAGAACCTATGATTTATATAGGTTTGAGGTTGGCAACAACCTCCCAACTTCCTCCCAATTTATTGGTCTCAAAAAGGGCTCCAGATCCTCCAATAATGGAATAAATCTCCCAAAACAGGCTAAAAAATCAATAAAAATTATATTATAAAGTCTAAAAACCCAAAATGACCAAATTTTGGCACAACCCGCTATTCTTCTAACCCTTTGTCGTATGGGTTTATGCCATGTGGCCGAAGGCTAGCTAGTGCGCTGGTCTTATCCATTAAGTCCCGACCCCTAGTTGTTGGTATGTCCATATGGCCTGGTGCTAAACTTCCACGCGCCCCTCGATCTGTTGGCTCTCGGTTCCTAGCCCCTAGTCGGTCAGGGCTGTCCCCCCCCGACCGGGTCTTATCCCCCACACACGCCATTGCAACCTTAAATAATAAATGCACCGTTTGGTTGACAAGTCACACCCATAGACCAGTTGGTCCGTCAGAGGTTGCAAAATCATTGCATATCCCGTAAGGTACGAGGTTTGAATCCCCCGGTCCATAAAAAAATTTACCTAGCCAAAATTTGCTAACTAAGGGGTGCCACATGGCACCATGTGATTGGGCCACATCTCACCCTGCGATTGGCTTGTGATGCTGACGCATCAGTCTAGTTAGCTTCCTAGTCACCCGCCACGCCATCTATCATACAACCCAATCATATGCCACATGTCACTTACATGTCAGCCTACCATACTACTAGCTATCATCCGTACAACCACGTGTTAGCCTATCATTGGGCTACGTCACTATACGGACTGCCACGTGTC
>SNQJ01S0105512.1:7517-30077 GCA_010110895.2 Picea sitchensis
AAACCCTATGAAAGTTCATCATGATTCAGTTACAATTCTTTGCTTGGGTGGATTTTTCCTCCTTTTTCACTTTCTTTCCTTCCTTTCTTTATCTTCTTGGTCTTATTTATTTTCTTGATCCTCTTGATCTTCTTGATTTTCTGCTAAGTTTACTTTTATTGCACGCTTTGATCCCAACTTCTCCCATTTCCTCTTCTACTGCGCATTTGATCCATACTTGGTATTTTACCCAAAATTGTATTCAAAAATGTTTGTCCAACAAGCTCCCAACACTCACCTATGGTTCGTCCTGAGCCACTCAGGCCTGTTGTGTTGTGCTTTTCCATGCCTCCATCAACTTTTGGAGGGTTTCCCTCGCTATTTGTACCTCTTTTGTGAATTTTTCTTTCTTACTCAAAATTTCCACCATGGTCTGTATAGTAAAATACGTGAGCTTCCCCTCAGTGTCTTGTGTTGCTTGCTTCATAGTGCCCTGTATAATGGCCAACTTCCCTATCACCCGGAGTGGTTCATCTTATAGGGGTTCCAATTTATGTGCAATATTCTTTTGGTTTGCTTTCATCTATTCTACTTCAGCATACAATTGTTTGTTAGCCAAAATTGGTGTCATCCATTCTACAGGTGGTAAATTATTAATGCTCTCATTTTATCGGTGGACCTTCTCCTGCGTGCTCCTTATTTTATCCCCCATCACCTTCAACTCTAGGTTCATCATAGGCTGGGTCCAAATATGTGTTCTCTCATCGCACATCTTTTTGTATTCATGTTCTAGGATTTTAATGTTTGGAACTGATGTATGTGTTTTCTTTTCCCTTTGTTCCCTTTATTCTGGTGGTGTCCCTAGTACTTTTCACGATTCCAAGTCTTCTATCTTGGTGAGGAACCATTTTACGACTTCCTCAATCTTGGACACATGTTCTTCCATTGTGGCTTCGACTATCATTGGTATTTATTGTATTTATTTATACATTTTTTGAAAGATTGTTTGTATCTATTGCGCCATTTGCTCAACTTCGTCCTTATCTTTCAGTTCTTTCTCAGCCTTTTCTCCAACCTCTCTCTTCTGCCTCAGTGTGCTTTCAAATTTTTTCTCTACTGAACTCTTTTCTTATAGAGTAGTTCTATATTCCTTCTATAGTTTTATATTTTCTGCCACAACTTTTATCAACTCACTAGAAGTAGAATTTGCGTGGAATTGTAATTCCTACATGATACCCATTTGAAATCCCTTTATCACTATTGTGGGCATTTGTGAGATGACTAAGTCCAAGCGACTTAGTCCTTGTGCTTGATCCTGCATATCGGGTGTGGGGAACCCAATTGTGTATGCTAGTATTTTTATCATTCCATGCCTTGTAGCCATTTGTGAGAAGTGAGGAGTGGTAGCTTCTACTTCCCCCATCGCACCTACTAGTTTTCCTTCATTGAATCTTCTTTTTGCTGCCAGACTTACTATCTCTAGATATTGTTGCAATTCAGGCAGATTCTCTTGCATCCTCTTATCGATTTATTCCTGTAGATGTGACATCTGTTGAACTACCTCCTCGGTGTCATCCTTTACTTTGTAATCAATCCTATCCATATCATCATCCATCAGTGTATACACAAACGTTTCCTTGTGCATTTTATTATTTTTGCACGCATATGGGGTTGGTATCATACCCTTGTCTTTTATTTTATTTCTTGTCTTGGGTATGGTTTGTTACATTTGTTTTGTTGATGGTGTTGTCTCTGGAGCATCCCTTGCACCATTTCCTTGACTGTGTTCCTAATCATTCCCTAGATTGTTGTGTTATTTTTCCTCTTCATTTCGAGGTTGCTCTGTCTCAATTCTCTGTGCAAGAATATTCCAATCTGGGTCTCAATCCTGCATGATCAGTTGTACATATTCTTTAGTAACCTTGTACTTCCTCTAGAACCATTCCTCTCTTGGGTCCTTTTTCCCGAATATATACATGATCCCATTTTTCTCGAAACTATGCGACTAATGTGTATGCTTCCAACAATTGTGGTGGTATGCGCAGTGTGTCCTTAATGCATTGTCAAATACTTTCATCATATAGAAAAAAAAATTATGTTGTTGTATGTTTGTCGCCGTTTATTCGTTGTATACCAAAATTTATGGTACTTTCCTGTTGGATAGTTGTCTTGGAAAGTTGGTTGTGATTGATGTCAACCCTTGGAGAAGTAAAAATCCCTAGAGATATGGTTGATATTGATGGTGAGTTAGTTTTCATTGATGGAGTGGTTTATGTCATCATATGTGATGGGTGCATTTGATGAAGTCTACATGAAGCCCTGGAGGTGTGGTTATCATACCTGAAGTTGGTTGAGGAATATAGACATGAAGGACAGTGTAAATGCAGGTAAGAAACTCATAAATGGATAATCCTTGTCATGTCATTTACAGTGATAGGTGGTATGCCATATGGTTCCTCACGATTAAGGAGATATGGCCTTGTAAATTTGGAAGCCCCGAAGAATGGTCAAGAAGCCCCTAATTGGTTACCAGTCAATTAAGGAATGGGTAAAGTGGTTGTGACAAGAAAGTAATAGAAGCACTAATATGAAGGAAATAGGTTACTATGAAAAAGTATATAAACATCTCAAGGACACTCTCATAAATATATACACTTACATTGAATATCTATCTTGTGAGAATGTTATGGTCTAGTATTTTGGTCTATTGGTGAATTTGGTGGCAAGTCTTAGGCAGTAGAGAAAGTGTGAGGAAAGAGAGAAAGTTTCAGAGCTATAGAGTGCTAGGTCATTTCTATAACCCTAATTTGGCAGGCCCTCATGGGTCATATTGAGGGTGTCTTCCATAGCCTTCAACAACCTGGTACCAAAATTTCCCCCAAATTTACCTTAGACTCACTGGACTAATTCTCCATGTCACACGGTGCCTCATGTGACATCACTTAGGGACCCCCACAGGTTGCCTAAGTGATGTCACACGAGGTCTCGTATGACAGGGAGTATTATTCCTATGAGGCTAAGGAAAATTTGGGGGAAATATTGGTACCAAGCTGTTGAAGGTTGTGGAAGAGTTACAGGTCAGTGTTACGGTATAGTAGGTCAACTACAGGTCACATGTATGCTTATGTGATTATAATTATTCTTGGTGATGGTATGGTACATGCTTGAGAGGCATGTCTTGTTTATTCATGGTACATCTTGGTGATATTGGTATGGTAGATTGAGTATTAGTACATCTTGGTTGTATTGGTATTTTGGTATCTGGTTTAGTTACATGGTGATGAAGCTATGGTACATGTTTGAAGCTTATTCTTGGTATACTCTTGAAGCATTGGCACATGGTGTATGGTTTCCATTGATATTGATACATTGTTAAGGATTACACTTGCTATATGACAACACATGTATGAGATACATCTCTCGGTGATGTTGATACTTGGTTGAGGTTCTGGTACATGGTTGATGCACAATTTGATACATGTGTTGGTGCATGGTTGATGCACGGTTTGGTACAGGTTTTGGTGCATGGTTGATGCACTTGGTGTGGTACAGGTTGTGGTACATGGTTGATGTTTGGCATGGTACAATTTGATGGTTTAATACATGATTTGGTACATGGTTGAGACAAATATATTGTTATGGTATGTTGGTGATCTTGGTACATGCTTTGTATAGGCATGTGTTGGTGTTGTTGAAAATCTAGTTGATAGGTGTCCTTGGTATGTGATCCATGTGAGAGAATTTGATTGAGTATCCACGACAGTGACAGGTTGGACAGGTTGATGTGACAATGGAAATGATAATGATAGTGGCAGTGACAGTGGAAATGATAGTGGTAGTGATTATGGTAGTGACAGTTGGTCTACACTTATATTTCAGGGTGACATGATGGGGCAAGGAAAGGGGGTCATATCCTCCTTCCGGATGGTGTCGAAGAACACAGGGAGTTGGAGCTTCCTTCAGGTTGGAGCCTGAGAATTGGGGGGTTGTAGCCTCCTTCTGGTCGGAGCTAGAGAATTCAGGGAGTTGTAGCCTGTAAATAGGGGGTCGTAGCCTCCTTCCAAATGCAGCTAGAGAATTGGGAAGTTGGTGCTTCCAATGAATGTATTCTTTGATATATAAGAAAGCATTTTGGTTTTTTCTCTCATTTTGGTTTCCACATAAATTATGGTGTATTGTGTACTTGAAGTGATGTTTCTTATGTTTATATCTTCATAATATAATGATGATATATTGTTGATAAAGTTGACATATATATATTGTGGTTAAAAGTGGAAAAATTTCTCGTACTGATTCACACCCCCCCCCGCCCTTAGTATTCAAACAATTGGTATCAGAGAAGGTCCTTCAAGAAGTAGTCTAACCACTGGAAGAAGATCATGGAATATGCTAAGATTGGAGCACTAGTATTTGATGGTTAGAATTATGCATTTTGGAGTATAAGAATGAAGACCTTCTTACAAGAACAAGGATTTGATGTCTGGCTTGCAGTAGTAGATGGATACAAAGAACCAACCACTCCCCCAACTAACAAGGATGGAAATAAACTCGAAGGAAACAAATCAAAGGCTAAAGGTACTATTCTAAACAATTTTTTTGATTCAGTATTTGTTAAGGTTATGCATTGTGATTTTGCAAAGGATATTTGGGATAAGCTTAAAAATATTTATGAAGGAGATGAAAAAGTCAAGGGATCTAAAATCCAAACCTTTAGAGCTAACTTTGAACAATTGAAGATGAAGGAAGACAAAGATATTGCATCCTACTTTCTGTGATTTGATGAAAAAGTGAATACTATTAAAGGTTTGGGAGAAGATATGAAGGAACCAGTAATCGTTCAAAATGTACTAAGGTCTCTACTTATGAGATTTGATCCAAAGATTTCAACACTAGAAGAAAGAATAGATATAACAACTTTGAGTATGGATGAGCTACATGGTATACTCACTGCCTATGAAATGAGAACATAACAGAAGAACCCAGCCACAAAGGAAGCAAATTTCAAGGAATCCAAAAGGACAAAGAAGCAGAAAAATCTTGATTCAAAGCCAAATTGCAGTTGTAGCGATGATTCAAATGAGGATGAATAAATAGCAAACTTTGTAAGGAATTTGAAGAAAGGAACCAATAAGTTAAAAGGTATGACTCCCTTCAAAAGTTTCAATTGTGGTAGAATTGGTCATTTTGCTAATAAATGTCCTTATTGTAAGAAGTCAAAAAGCGATGAAGAAGAGGCTACCAAGAAAGAAAATAAATATCAAAAGGGAAACAAGAGAAGAGATAATAGGAAAGTATTCAATAAAAATCTCTACTAAAGATAAGGCAGTTCCTCATCTGACAAAGATGATGAAAGAAACAATGGTTTGGAAAAGGTATTATTTATGGCTAGGGAAAATTAGGAAAGAACCTTCGATGGTTTTGAAGAAGAAGGCAAAGTCGATCTTAGAGTAGAATTAATTAGTGCATTAGAAGAACTAAGGAAAGAAAGAAAGAAAAACAATTCACTCAAGACAGAACTAAAGATAAAAGAAGGAACCCAAAATTTCAACTCAGAGAAAGTCAAGAAGATAATCACGAAGTTAAAAGTTCGGGTAGAAGAATATAGAAGGATTGAAGAAATACTCAGAAGTCAGCTAGAAGAAAAGGAGAAGATGATTTAAAGGTTGCAAGTAGAAATAGTTAGTCTAAGAAAATATCTTCAGAACAAGGACATGCAACACAATAGCATCAAAACATTGGATGAGATCATCAACAATCAAAGTCCATACTTGATAAGTTCGGGCCTGGATACAACCAGATGCAGACTAAGAAAGGTTTAAGCTCCATGATGAAACAAATAGAACAAAAAAGTTATGTAGAAGTTCTCAAAGGAAGGAATCATAGTCAACAAGAATCATAAAGTAATTAATACATAAGACCTACATTTAGGAAACAAAGAAGCTTCAATCATGATGAAGGGATTAATAGAAGGAAATATCTTTATCGGCCAAGGAAGGAATTTAGAAGTACTACACAATAGAGAAGATCATTCACTCCCAGGTATGTAAATTTATTTTATAGTCATTGTTTTAAATGTACTAACTTTGGACATAAAGTTGTGAATTGCATAATGTATGAAAGAAATGTTCAAGAAAGAGATGTTTATGTGGCCCTACACAATATAGAATGTTACAAAAGCCACAAATATGGACACATAGCTTGAAATTGTAGAAGTATGATAGATCCCTTCATGAAGGAAGACATTAATTTCAAACACACAAAGGACTGGAAAGGAAAGCAGGAACTAGAAGAAAAAGTGAATGAAGAGAAGATGAATGAAGCACTTCCATAGATTGTACTTACAGGACTTGCAATAGTACAAGATCATGATGAATTTAAAGGCCAAGAGGGAGATGTCAGAAACTAGGAAGAAGATAAAAAGAATGTTAGAATTCAAGAAAATGATGAATCCATGGATGAAGAGGAAGATTACTCTACATCAAAGCAAGTATTTTTTTGAGCCACTCAGCTTGGAGACTCCCAGTAAATATGAATATTGAATAGGGGGAGTCAATGCATTAGCTACTACATATCAGAGAACCATCATTCGAGTAGGTTGAAGTATTTGTAGAAATAGAGTATTCAGATAGAAGAAGTACATAATGACAAGATTGATCAGTTGATAAGTAGAGATGGAAGTTACACATGCAGACATTTATGAGTGTATTCCACGTATGTATTCAGGAAGGGATATCTTTAGTATAGATTGTTTTAGACATACAGAGTTTGATTTGAAGATAGAGAATACTAGTGGACACATTTGACTCAGTTTGAAGAAACGGGAATATGTGATGATTAGTTGTAGATGTGAATCCTTTATGATAGTACAATGATAGATGGGTCAACATTGTGGATATTTGAGCATCAAAGGTATGAACAGTTTGCGACATATGGAAAAATATGGATATTTAGCAGGTATAGATAATATGGGTCGGAGAAGATACATATCAGTGCATCTACAATTGGAATCAATGGAATCAGTTGGTCACAGAAAGGCAAGTAGTAAAAGGCACAACAAAACAAGGAAAGACAAATCGTCGGCAGAAGCTAAATTATTAGAAGAAAATCATTGAATAGTATGGTCAAGTGAACATGACAAGTGAATGATGAAATCAAGTAATGAATTATTTTTATATATTTCATAGAGTTACAAAAGGAAGCACCAATGGACAATTAGAAATCACTGGAAGAGAGGAAATGAAACATATACATGTGTCCCTACATTGATCTATATGACATTTTGTAGAGAATTCAAGAGAAGGAATCATTAAGAAAGAAATATTAGAGGCATGCACATGGGGGGAGACATAGTGATAAGGGGAGTTATCTTTTTTTCCATCATGTCAAAGGAAGATAAAGAGAAAGATCAGAAGAGTAAGAGTCAGGCACCTAAAGTCAAAGAATGATTATTCAATGGAGATATACGTTTAGGGGGAGTCACTCTTTGCTATAAAAAAAGAAGAGGAACTTGGAAAGAAACATGAAGACATAAAAATGTGAAGAGAAATAACTAAGGCATGGAAACAGAGAGAAAGAAAAGAAGCCTGAAGACAAGTGGAGCAGCCCCAAGGAGNCATGAGTGTTGCCATCAATTCCAAAGGGGGGTATTCTTGTAGAGTTAGCTTGAACAGTTGGTTGTCATTGATGTCAACCCTTGGAGAAGTCTAGAAGACCTAGAGATATGGTTGAGATTAATGGTGATTTAATTGTCATTGATGGAGTGGTTGATGTTAGAAGATGTGATGGGTTCATTTGATGAAGTATACATGAAGCCCCAAAGGTGTGGTTATGGTACCCAAAGTTGGTTATGATTATATCTTATGCTTGGTGATGGTATGGTACATGCTTGAGAGGCATGTCTTGTTGATGCATGGTACATCTTGGTGATATTGGTATGGTACATTAAGTAGTAGTACATCTTAGTGGTATGGTATATTGAGTAGCAGTACATCTTGGTTGTATTGGTATCTTGGTGTATGGTTTGGATACATTGGGCGATACATGAAGCATGGTACATACTCTGAGGATTATTCTTGGTATACTCTTGAAGGATTGGCACATGATGTATGGTTGCCATTGATATTGATACATTGTTGATACATTGTTGAGGATTACAATTGGTATATGACAGCACATTGCTGCATCGATACATTTTGGTGATGTTGATACTTGGTTGAGGTTGCGGTACATGGTTCATGCATCGTTTGGTATAGGTGTTGCATGGTTGGTGCACTTGGTGTGGTATAGGTTGCGGTAAATAGTTGATGTTTGGCATGGTACATGTTGATGGTTTGATTAATGCGGCTTTGGTACATGGTTGAGACACATCTTGTTATGGTATGTTGGTGATCTTTGGTACATGATTTGTAGAGGCAAGTGTTGGTGATGCTGGACATCTAGTTGAGAGGTTTCCTTATATATGATCCATGTGAGAGGATCCGTTTGATGTATCGTTGACAACAAGTTGGACATGTTGATGTGATAGTGACAGGTTGATGTATTAGTGATAGTGTAATTTATAGGTTGATTAGTGGTAGTGGTAGTTTGAGTCTACACTTATATTACAGTGTGGAAGGACAGGGCAAGGAAATGGTTTTGTAGCCTCCTTATGGTTGGTTCCAAAGAACACAAGGATTTGGAGCCTCCTTCAAAGCTAGGTGAATGAGAATCAGGTTGTAGCCTCCAAGGTTGGAGCCAGAGAATTCAAGAGAGTTGTAGCCTTTGATTGACTCAGAATAGGGATCGCGAAATTCTTCAATTGTTAACCGAGAATTGAGAAGTTACCTTAAATTTAAATGTATTATTTGACATATAATAAAGAATTGTATGGTTTTAAACTATTTGGGCATCCACATAAATTCTGGTGTACTGTGTACTTGATGATATGTTGCTTATACTATATGCTCAAGGATATATTAATGATATATTGATGATATTCTTCTAATAAAGTTGACATATATATATATATATATATATATATATATATATATATATATATATATATATATATATATATATATATATTTGTATTAAAGTGAAAAGTGCTCATATTGATTCACACCCCTCAGCCTCTTAGTAATTCTGACATTTTCTGCTAAACATAGTTTCCCTCTTAGACCTAATAACTGTGTGTTCTTCGGCTCTTCCCATGTTGTGAATGGAAGAAAATTAGAAGCCATGGATAATGGAACTTCATGCCTCTGTGTTGTGTGTATGTGAAGTCAATAAGAAATTGGTTTAACAGAAAGGGTGCCCAACTCATTGAGGTCCCTTCCACACACTTGTTTCTATGGCTTCTTGAAGGAGGGGCTTATCTTCTTAGATTTTGAGGTTTTTGACTTAACAAACTCTAGATGACGATTCGGTGGTGAAACATTTCACCTATCTTGTCCCAAGTTTGGTCTCGGAGATGTAATCCTCTCCCACACTATTCTAGTTCCAAATCTACTTAATGCATGAGGTTTCTACACCAGCCACATACACAGGAAGAGAAGGAGGGAAAATTATTGGGGTTTATAAGCACTATTTATTGAAGGAAGGTTCATGGCAGGAGTTTGAGGGATCCCTTAAAGATTTGATCACTTGGGTTTTACTTTTGTAGGTTTTGTTATGATTTCTGGGTGTTTCTGAGAGAGCCTTTGCGGAATGGGCAGAGAAGGAGTATATTGCAGAGTTCCATTGTTCAGCCAGAGGCATTTTGATTCCTCCTTCTCTCTTTCATATATTTGTCTTATATTCAGTTTTAGTCAGAGTCTTATTTTATATTTATGTTTTTCAGAAATTACAGATTCTAAATATTCAGAGAGTTTTGTTTTGAAGAGAGATGGTATTTGTCCTGTTTATGGTCTTAGTCTTATGAGAATGGTGTTCTGTTTTTTGCTTAGTATATAGAAAATGGTCTGAGTCTTGTTTGTTTTGAGATTCATTCAGTCCATATCCACCTCAACACACATATTTGTCTTTGACAGTAGGGACGAATTTGTAGGGGTTAACAGCCCATCACATGCAGCATCTTCCAGCCTTAGTTGACATCTCCATAATGCCTTATCTTATCATTGAAAAATTCCCTCATGGTATATTCAGCCTCACAGGCTTATTGTAGTCTTGTTTGGAGAATTTTGTAGCAGCTTCTCTTATTTTCTATCTTTCTCTTATCCATCTCATGGAGCATTCCAAATCAGCATCTTCATTGTAGCAGTTTCTCTATTTCATGAATAAAATCATATATGTGAGATGTTTTGTTTGTCTATCATATTACATATTATTGAGGTATGTTCCATAATTGTATATTCTTGTTTATTGCTGCAAAACACATATAAACACATCAGTAAAACCTTAAGGCCAAATCAGAGGCTATCCCCAAGTAAACACATCTAAACAAGTAGATCAACAAAGTGTTCGACTAAATGTCACAACTAGAGAAGTTTTAAAGACACCCAAAAACTCTGGATAAAATTCTTTGTAATGGCTTTTGGGATCATTAGATGTCTCATGAATGAAAAACCTTTTTTATGTATATCTATGTAGGTATTTCTCCCTCTCTGGAACCTCCTCAAATTGTTGTCTACCTAGTTCAGAATCGTGGTTTCAAGTAGTTAGAAGTCATCACATCAGGTTCATCACTTGCTCCTTCCACATATACCACATGTTTCCATCATGGTAGTACATTTCACCCTTTTTCCACTTCATTTTTCAATTACACACAATTTTGTATTATTTCCTTGGGATTCCATTGAAACTATGTAATTATATTCACTGTGGCCAATTTCATCCTCGGTGCTAATTTTTCATGTTGTATCTGTGTCTGTGACTTCATCCACGCTAATTTCTTTCCATGGATTGCATCATGTAGTGTAAATTGGGGATTTGTCCTACTTGCTAAGTCTATAAATTCTTTTCACACTATTGAAAATTTCTAATTAAATTTTATTAAGCAAACTAATTTGGTTCTAGGGAAATATATTATATTTTTAGCATTATTGTCTCATGCATTTTCCTGTTGTCTTCATATTCCAAGGGATTCTACAACAGTCCTTCTCATGCAGAGCATAGTCTGTATTACTTACTAAAGTTCACAAATTACTGTCTGCCTATCAAAATTGGGTTCAATCTTAACTTGTCACAAGTCCCACACTAATTACAACATAAAGACTATGCCCATGGTTCTATCAACATGTATATCTGCCCATATTTCAACATAGTTCAGTTTGTTATTATTCATCCCAACCTGTACTATTAAATTAAGGGTTTCTAGATGAGGCACTTATATAAATTTAAGCATAATAAAATCAGTAAAAATATAACATAATACATTCATGGTTATAGTTATGTCATATTAAATATATTCAATAAAATCACTGGATTCATTCTCTGTTTTTCACAACAAGCCTCAAGAGCCTGCCAAACCAGGGAAAAGGAATACTAATCGAGGATAATTTCTATCAACAATAGAAATACTCATATATACTAAGGTGGTGCTAACTCTGTCTGCACACAGCCTCATGTCTGCACCCTGAAGTACCAACACCATCATTGTCCCACTTCCTTTCTGCCTGTCAGCTGTGTCTTAAAGAAGCAGTGTATGATATCTCATGTTTCACACAGTTTTTCAAAACATTCACTATTTTGAAAATTATTTCAGTCCTATGGGAGCAACACCAATTTTAAAATATCCCACTATGTAAATGAATTTGAATATTTTACAAAAAATATCGTCAAACATATATACAAGAAACATTTAAATATTTTGCTGTTCCAATTTTAAATAAATCTGTCCTAAAATTCTGCATGTAGGTTCAACCCCAAAATATAGGGAACATATCCCCAGTTTGTCCTATAGAAACATGTGTCTGACAACTACTCTCTTTCAAAATGCAATTACCTGCCTGACAACTCTCTTCCTCAGGTCAGATTACCCAGTTTTATTGGTTACAAACAACTCTAAAGCTTCCCAAGTACATGTATGGAAATAGATGCAAATGAGAGTATGACTGACAAGAGTCAAGGTGAGAATAATGAAAGAATGATGGAAGAATAACGAAAAATACACTATTTCCCAACTATATGTATGCATGTCCCCAAAGTGACACTTGTCATGTTGGGAACTACTCTTGTCCCCACTATCCCCAAGTTGGTGATATGTTCCTTACCTTTTATGAACTTGGGATACAAGTATATCCCACACTTAGGTTCATTCTCCAGCCATCCCTGCCTTCTTCCACTCTGTCCTCTTAATGGAGTTCATGTCTCCAGCCTATTTTTTTCCAGGTCCAAACATGGTTCTCACACACAAATGAGCCATACATACTGATAGTTCACCATCTTTCATGAGTCCTGTCCCACAGCAGAAAGACCTCCAGCCCAAACATATCCTCAAATGTGCACCCAGTTTCATCTGTCCTATGTATTTGGCACCCAGTTTCTGCCCAACTAGGTTAAAACAACCAAAATGTCACTTCAAACGCCCAACGAATACTATTTCTAGTTCACACACACCCCAAAGACACCAAATGAAAGGTGTACTCTGTCACCAGCACCATATTCAGACCATCTGTCACACCAACTCTTTTCAATGGCCTTGCCTGGCACACCAAACACCCGTCTGCCATGAGACATCTACTCCATAATCAAGAAACTATACAAATCCAAACATCACTTTAATAATGGTGCATATATCCCTTTTTGTTATTTAATTCCACCTTTATTAGTTGCTATTATTAATTACATAGAGTGTCGCTCTCCACCTTTCTTTCTCCATCTGCCTGCCGGAGTTCCTTCAAGGCCTTTCTCATCCTCCCACACCCAAAGACCTTCTCAGTTCATGGCTGAAGGTCCTGGAAGACCCACTCCTGTCCCCTGGCAGACCAGCCTCTGCCAACCTCCCAAATCCCTCCCAAACCACCGACACGCCCTTCACGGCGCCCACTCAACTCCATCCTATCCGACTTCACGGAATCCTCTGGCATGTCTCTAAACCTCGAGAAGTCCCAACTCTACTTCTTCAATACCTCGCCCTCCCGCCTTCAAGCTCACGCCTCCGCACTTGGCATACCAAGGAGCTCCCTTCCGCCCAACTACCTAGGTGTCCTCACTCGCTTACCGCTGCATCCTTTCCATCTCCAATGTATTTAGCATTGACTTTCGCACTTCAATTTAGCCTCCTGGACGTTCTTAAGTCGGTCCTACGTGCCCTCCCACTCATCTTCACCTGCCTGCAGCTCCAAAGCATGTCATAAAATTCATAAGAAACTTGCAATGCAATTTCCTCTGGCATGGTCACCAACCAAACAAGAAGTGGGCCCTTGTGAGTTGGGACAAAACCTGCATGCCAAAAAAGTCAAGGAGGATTAGGCCTTCAGGATCCAGGGAAACTCAATCAAGTCATGGGAGCTAAAATCTGGTGGTGATGGCTGAAAGCTCCCACAAATGAGGGGCGCGGCACAAATTTGAGACACAAATATTCCCCTAATTAATAAATCACAACCAACTAATCAACAATAACACTAAACAATTCAAGGATCCAACATCCGAACATTGTTTGGCGCAAAACCAAGACCCCACGATTCGAATCACGCTCTTCCGAGGTCGAGATGGAGAGTGCTATACTGCATGACTCCTGGCAGCAATTCAATCCACTGAATGGAATCGAGGACCTCGACACCCTGAGGGAATACATTGACCCCCATGCCTCCCTAAAGGTCAAGGATCTTTGGAAACCTCAAGGGCAACACCTACATTGGTGTCAATGGAAAGTATCACACCAAGACCTCGGCATCCCTGAAAATCTCAGCCTAGGAAGATGGCACGACGGAAAATTCAAAACAAGAGAAGGATCGACATTCAGATGGGGGTACTCCACTACCGGGACTCACGATAGTCACACCAACTGAATAAAATTGGACTTCGCTTCTTCCGGCCTAAGGTTCTTAATTTCCCATGGTTAGTTGTGCACAAATGTGGCCCTAACTTGGGATTAATATCCACAAACGGTTCATCGGACCATCCCTCTGTGTGCTTTTTCATCAACAAGAAGAAACCAAAGAACATCTCTTCAATGGATGCTACTACCTTAACGCATGGACCGTGAGAGTGCACAAATCATGCAGTCCGCAACATCAAACAGTTCAACGATACAATAGAACACCGGGACCGCGATATCCTACAAAATCACGCTTAAATCACATCTCGGCAAATTTTACCCGATTCATCCTCCCATCTCCGAAGGAAAAGAAACGTATGATTTTCACTCGCAGGCCTCCTGAGATGTTCTGGACACAGCCTAATCGTAGAAACAGGTGCAACCCATGGAAAAAGGAGGACCTAAATTGCACCCCCAAAGAGAAATGCATCCTCCAACATTGGCATCCCCTCTCTTTCAATCACTCAACCCTACGGACCAACAAACTTCAAATCCAGCTCCCTCATTACTTGTCCCCTGTTTCCCTTCATTAAAATCAACTTGATGGAGGTTGCAAGGCAACCCGATCAGCAGTGATGTAACGGCCAAAGGATCGAAACCCGAAGGAGAAATCCCGCTATCAGCAGGTTTCCTGGGAGACGGCTAAACAATGTGGGTAGAGTTAATATGCTATTGAGAGGTCTGTAGGCAACAATGGATAAAGGCCTCCGCAACATAGTCCTGGAAGGAGACTCACGTGTCATCATTCACATAATCACCAAAATCCTAAATGAAGTCTCCACCTCAAAGATCTCACCACTTCATGACTCTCGGGGAACCATAGAGGATTTCAAATGCCTACTGCGCCTAATTTCTCAAAGATATTACCCTCCCATCGCAAGAGAGGCAAACCGAAGTCGTAGGATTGCCCAGGAAACGCAATTTAAAGGAAGATGATTACTCTTGATGTGGGTGGATCATCACTCTGCATCGCCTCGCATATCTTCACAAGGTGTCGCCCTAGCCCATGTGGACCTTTACCCCTGACAAGTGACATGTGCGCAAATGGCGCATAATGGACGGACGCCTGATGCCCATTTATGCACACCGCCAGTGCCCTTCAAATAAATAGGCTATGCACTGCACCGCCAATTTCCACGATGATTCTCTCACACGAGGGAATTGTACCAGCGGACAAAGCACGTTCACTCAAATTTTACGTGGTCTTCAGTCAATGCATGCCTTTGGCGGTGCATTTTCGCTAATGATGAATTGGGATGATGCACGGCCAGTGGTTCATTCTCGCTGGACTGAAACTCCACTCACTTAAGCCGATATGCTGCCAATTTGATAGAGTTTCCACTGCATCTCCCATGCCCGTGCTCAGAGGAAAAAAATCCCTGAGGCATCGCATGTGGATGAATCTAGGCGTAGGCGCATTCGTAATTTTGAACGGGCATTGGCTTTAGCAACCACTAGACACAAGCGGCGACCCTGGTCGCCACCCATGGAGACAGTAGAAGAGATAAGTTTGGAGGAAACGATGCAACACCACAACTCACTCGCCCACGCGGAGGAAACAAAGCCACCACCTGAGGATACCCAGTGGAACCTACACATTGCCACCACGGAGGACCTCTTACCACCTTGCATTGTGGAGGAGGTCCCTCCCACGCTAAACAGTGGAGCCAAGACCTAACCTGCAATGGGGACTCCAAGACGCTTCCTGCCACAGCAGGCTGGGACCAGCCTAGCCTCTGGAATAGGGGTCTCTAGTCTATCTTGAGCTTCGAATCTAATGGATGACTAATATTTTCGGCCATCCAGATGGGACCTGAACGGGTTGGATATGATTTCGCAGCCTACTCAAGAGCTCTCTGCAAGACAAGGCTCAACGTGGTGCACAAGGCATCTACTTCCAGCAGGTCAAGGCCGAAGAGAAAATGACCGCCTCCTAACACGCAAGTAGACTCACCAAAGCTCCTGGTCAGAAGTATCTCTGCTATCTTAAGTTTATTTAGAATGTTCAGTTTCTTTATGTCTAGTTATGGTCTCTGCTTTGAAACTATTTAGAATAATAGCCATGCTTCAAGTGTGGCACTCCTATTTGGTTTTGAAACTAGATTGCACTGCATCGGATGCCAAGCCGCCCCCGGTTTCCTTCTCGCATTGTGACGAAGTCAATGGTCATCAGATTCTCCTTTTGATAATATGATACTACCCCCTTTTGATTTAAAAAATAAAATTATTAGAGTGCCACCATAATAATTACTAGAATTCCATTCTATGGGTTGAGATCTCATATACAAAATTAGTTACAAAGTTATAGTACTCCATACCCCAATCAACACAACTTTTCTTCCCATGTATTCATAACTTTGCTCCACCAGCTCTATTTTTCTTCATAGTCCATCATTTACATGTCGCACTTGATATTCAATTTCTTGCAAGTGTTTTTCTTTGAACTATTGTTTTATTCTTTCCTTAACCACAACTACAATGCTTTTTAACCATTATGCAATTTAAAAATCCCATACAAAAATAGAAAGAGAAGTAACTTCATTCCTTGAGAATGAGACACAAGAATGAATGTGAAGCATCTGAGGGGGGGAACCTCCTTTACAATAAAAAGAATGTAAAAGATGAGATCCTTTCTAAATCTAGGTCTCCTTGGTATATATATAATACAAAGGGTACAATTACAAATTTTGTGCTAGGTCTAGGATGCACAACACCACTATAATAATGTACTAATAACCTAATATCTTAAGGCCTAACATGCACGTTCTCTCAAACAATTTTTTTCCTCAACACATGATTAGTTATGGATATTCAAGATAAAGAACTCATATTCTCATGTCACCTCTTCTACTAGTAATTTATTCCACTTGATGATGTACTGCACTTATTATCTTTAGTTGTTTGATCCATGTTTCAAGTATTGTTTCTAGTTCTAGTACAATTTCCCCTTATTCATTGATCTCTAATAAAATAGTTTCAATTGGAATCTTGTTGTTGATTACCTTCTTTAAGTAAGAAACATGGAATAATGGATGTATGTGTGAAGATGGAGGCAACTCCAATTTGTGAGCCATAATTCTAATCATGTACAACACATTATAGGACCATAGTGCCCTGGAAGCACTTATTTTCCTTATTTTGTTGCTAGAGGGACATATGTTTTTATGGTTGTAGCCTCAAAACTCAATCCCCCACTTCAAATTCCTCACCATGATTTTTATATACCCTTTTGTTTCCATCCTCTTGATGTAAATGTTGTCCATCAATAGCTTGAGAACCCCTCTATCATGCTCTATGTGGTTCTCCAATACTTGAAACTTACCTTCCCAGCCCAAGGGTGATGTTATGGATGGAACATGATACCCTTATACACATTTATTATTAATCTTAGTTTTCCCATGAGATTGAGGATGGTAAGAGGAGTTGTGAGCCAATCTGAGTACCCAAATAAGAAAATAATTCAATCAAAAAATTACCAATGAAAATTAGATCTCGTCACCTTTGGCCAATCTTGGGGATTCCATGTATCTTATAAATTGTTTCCATGAAGGTTGTGGCTAGGTGTACTTGCTTTAAAAGGATGATAAAGAGAGAGAAAAGGCATACGGTGTGAGCTCCATTCACCAATACATGACATTATTTCTTTGGACTTGCAACCTATAACAAACCACTATCTCTTCCCAATATTGACTTGTATGGATACTAGTTGTAGGAGACCTGTGGTATTGATTATCTCTCCCTTACTATTTTTTGACAAACCAACTATCTAACCGCAAACCCTTGAAATTAGTTTTAATTTCCAAGAAAATATTTTGATCATACATTTTTTGAACCCTAAATGTCCTCATATAATATAATTGTGCAATTCCAAAAGGACCTTGTATTTGAGTTGGTACTTTTTACATAAATATAGGAAATCCTGATACCAAATTGAATAGTTCTTCCACACAAACTTATCTAGTGCACACAATTCCTTTTCTAGTTGTTGAATGATATTGCATATATTTTTGATCGCTCTCTCTCTACCATTTTCCTTCCACCCAATCAGATAGTAGAATGGAAATAACACAAAATAATCCCTTTGTGTCTTCTTCTTTCCTTGAAATTTCATCTTCCACCACATTTTGTTTTCATTTTTTGCATATAATGTCAAAGTCATAACCAAGCATCTTGTAAACTCCATTTGTTTTCTTCTAAAGATAATCATTGTTCCAAGAAGTAATTCAAACTATCATGATCCTGGTTTTACCCTAAAGTGTCTTCCTATTAGGTATGTGATCCATTTCTAAACTAAATGCAATATGGCCAAAATTTGTAAAATTTGGTTGAAACCACACACAGAATCTAGCTAGCAACAATTCACACAAAGCCTTCCAAAGTTGAGAGAGAGAGGAAAGAGAGAGAATAAATAATTGTGGCTTACCAAAATAAGAGAATGGAAAATATATCCGATATAATATACACAAATGAACTATGGCACATAGTAGTGATCTAGAGAGATGAACAATCTAACGACAAACTCTGAATGAACTAGCCATGAAGACACCGCTAACTGACTAATCACAAGTGGAGGGAGGAGAATCTCATGCATGCACATGCAGGATTCCTTCTTGTTTATTATCCCAAGGTAAGTGCACCTTCACTAGTGATGATAATCGGCGAGAATGCAACATCTTAGTGATAATACTCAAGGTTTTGTAATAATCTTAGTTTTGAGCCCCATATTAAATAATGCACTTTGTTAATTTATGAAAAGAAAGAGTGTCCAAATAATTAAAAGAGGTCGTTCCTAGGGAAATGTAATTCTTTTGATCATTATTAATAATAAATACATCATTGGATACTAGACATACAAGGACTAGAGTTATAGGGCTATGATTCCACAAGAGAGGGGCTTGAGAGGCTAAGCATTTATTTATATTTTATTTACCCATTTTTGTTTAATGATGATACTACATGAGCTTCTTGGTGAATTCCATGTGGTTCTCTAATTCCAAGAATTATATAAACCCATTTGGTCTATTTGGGGGTTCGTTCTCTCACTCACTCATTCACATTGTTCATTTTTCACATGGATTATTTATGTTCTCTCTCCATTCATTCTTTCAACCACTCTTCATTCCTCATTCATTTGATCTGGACGTAAAAAAAAAGAATTGTGGAGAGGAGCCATGGTTTGTTGGTTGTAATGACTGTTGGTGCATTCCAACCATGAATTAATGCCTACATGTTTGATATGCATTGGAATGTGTTAATTGTTTCCCACAACTATGAATCTTGAGAGTCCCAACATGGAGATTCTTATTAGATGCACTGAGCCTCCGAAGGAGGTGGATAGCCCTGAGGGACTCAAAAAGGCATGGGTCCATTCTCTTGGGTTGTGTAGGCTAGATAGAAGAGATTTGGTGTACTTTAGATTGTTGTGGGTGCTGAAAATCCTGTGAGAGCTTGTTTGTTGATTGGTTTGGGAAGCCAATTAACACTTTCGAACCATCCTTGTGGATTCATATCTCTGGCTTGAGGGTGACATTGTTGTTGAGATCTTGAACATCGGTTCACAGCTGGGTGAACGCTCTGCCCCATCCGCCAGGATTCGCTTCTAACGTTTCATTAAAGATAAGTGCTCTCTGTCATGGTTTTATTTACCTGTATATTTATTTTCGTTGTGTATTTATTATTCTATGAAATTTGTATCTATAATATGCATGCTTGTTG
Organism: Picea sitchensis; assembly: GCA_010110895.2. Classification (NCBI taxonomy): domain Eukaryota; kingdom Viridiplantae; phylum Streptophyta; class Pinopsida; order Pinales; family Pinaceae; genus Picea; species Picea sitchensis. The sequence goes on from SNQJ01S0105512.1 coordinate 27,169, forward strand.
GTTATTGATGTGCATGACATATGGTTCATTTATTTTATGTTGTAGCATGAATCTTGATCTATGCATGTGAATATTTCATGCCTTTTTATTAATTAAAAATTTACTAGAATTTGAAATTAGTTCATAAGCAAGTTTTGAGTTAGCGTTCCCAACCTGTGGGTGGCTAGGTACATTATAGATTGGTATCAAAGCTTATGGTTGAAACACCGGACTGGTATGAGTCGAAACTATTGGACATGGTATAATGGTATTGTCCTTAAGAATGAATGTGTTGTTGAGATCTTAAATCTTAGGAGAGATAGCATTATAGATATGGCATATAAGCCAGAGCATCATACAGACAAAGATCCTTTGTAAAGGATTGTAGAATTGTGATCGTTCCCTTTTGGATTTGGGAGCAATCACAACCATTGAATCAGGGAGTTCTGGATCATTAGATCAGAAGTTTGGTGAACGAGGACAATCAGATTGAGGTGAAACCAGGGGCTGGGTGGGTTTAATTCCTAACCATCAGATCGAGTTGGTAGATCCTCAGTCATCGATCGAATCGAAGTAGGAGATGGAGACTTCATAACTTCATCATTTCGATGATTGTGGGAGACAGGGAAGAAGCATGAAAAAGACCGAAGTCGCAAAGTCCCGCTGGTCATCTGATATGATAGGAGGCTTGGGTGAAATCTCAGTCGTTGATCAGGTTCATCCAACATTGACCACTTCAGGGAGTTTAAATCTAGAGAAATGACCATTTTAGAACTTCTATAACCCGGAGTCTCGTAGCACCAAAGTCCCGAATTCTTGTCGACCGTTAGATCAAGGGAAGGAATTCAGGAGTAATGTTGATCGTTGAATATAGAAATGGTGGAAGTATAGAGTAAGCAGAGGTGATAACCGACGCTAAGTGATCATCGCCACTTTATGACCACTTCGGCAAGTGTAACTCCAGGGCAAGTTGAAAAACTTGAGAGTTTTAAACCAGAATCTCAGAGGCCCGAAGTCTCTAAATCCCATCGATCGTTACATCGAGGGAAGAATTTGGGAGTAATGTAGGCCATTAGATCTAGAGCAGATAATGTGGACCATCCTTTGGGTTGATGATGTATCTTATGCCCAGTGGTAGGGGTGCCATGTGGGGACACATGTCACATGAATTCAGTACCTTGTGGACCCCGACCTGTTCATTTTTTAGTGACACGTGGCACACATACCAAGGGTACAAATCACCATAGGTGATGTCAGCATGCCATGCCATCTCTGGGATTATGGCCTCCGGGAATGTCCAACATCTCTACCAGTGAAAGTGTCAAAGGCCGAAGTCATGAATTCATGTAGACCATCGATCTAAGATTCCTTCAAGATGGTTCTCAACCGTTAGATCAAGCAGTGGAAGGATGGCGTAAGTATTTCGATAGGTATCACTCTAGGGAAGTTGAAAAACTTGAGAGTTGTAATGTCCCGGAGTCCCGAAGTAGAAAATTCATGCAGTTCGTTGATCTAGTACCCTTTGGGATTTCTCATGACCATTTGATTTAATAGTGGAAGGATAGGGTAAGAGCTTCGATGGGTATCACTTCAGAGGAGTTAGCGACTTGGGATTTGTAACGTTCCAGAGTCCCGGAGCGTTGAAGTCTCGAATTGATTAAGGTCATCCATATCAACGTCGGATTAAGTCATGACCTTCGATCAAGTTGAAGCCTTCAGATGAGACGAGAACGTTCGGTCGACGGGAGATTAAATCCCAACCGTCTGATCTACCAGTGGAGTTAATATAAGTGTTTGACGAAGTTTACTCTGGGAGAGTTGGAAGATTGAAATGGGATAATAGCCAAAGGAAAAAGTCCCGAGGACTTGGTTCTAGTGCTGGTCTCATGATAAGGTAAATGGGCTGAGGTGCGAAGGGCTTAGAAGTAACCAAGCGCTCGAACATTTTGTGAACAAGCTCTTGTGTAGAAGAATAAGGGAAAAGCATTAAAGGAACATCACTAGAGTGGATAAGCCTGTAGTTTAGAGCCATGGTCGCAAGGAAAGTTGATTAAAGGAAGTTCTTGTGCATAATTCAAATTTTGTACCAATTTAAAGGGGTTGTGGAATAATTCGACAAGATATTGTTGCAAACAAAAAAAAGGGGGTGAAAGTGACTTTTTTAGGGGGAAGCCATAACTTTCATCTCAGATATCAGATTGGGGCAAGATTACAGTCATTAGATAGATGATTTAGAGGAGAATAACATTGGATTGTTATAATTTGGAGAATGATAATATATTCCTTCATGAATTGAGCAAAAAAAGGACCTATAACATTGTTTGGAATTTTTTTTATAATATGCATAATTCTAGCAAAATGGTTGCTTGCACATTTTGCAGAATTAGGGGGTATAAACATATCAGTTCAGTATAGGAATACATATTAAAGAAATGGAAGAAGGAGAGGGAGCTTACAGCCATGATAAAAAGGCCAAAGGTTAAAATATCAATGTTGGTAATGCATAGACATAATCAAATGGGCACAAGAGTAGAGGGGAGAAAGAAACCTTATTAAAGACCATGAGAAGCCTGAAAATAGAAGTGCAGAGTTACAAAGTAGACAACGAGAAGTTGATGAGAGAACAAAATCAGATAAATTCTCAAGTAATGCAAAGCTTAAATCAGTGGCAGAGGAAAACAAAGAATGGATCAAACTCAAGACAGGAGCAAGAGGTCTGATTTCATGAAAGAAGAGATAACTATAGAAGAGATGGTTATTTAAGAAGTGCTAGAAGAACTCATAGACATCACTCACCTCCTTACTCAACAAGTAAATTTTATGCATCTAAAGATTCCATAAGTAGTCCAGAGTTGTCTCTTGTTAGGCACCAAAGAAGAAGACATGAATTGGACAGTTTGCAAGGAGAGTTGAGGAAGCTTAAGCCACCA
>SNQJ01S0105513.1:28463-58540 GCA_010110895.2 Picea sitchensis
ATATTAGCTCGAATAGCCTGTAGCAATACATATTTTTATGGAGATTCATGTTCAAACATAAATGTGACTTTGAACCTCTAATCCAACTCTTTTTATCTTGATGTCTCTTTCTGCATTTCTAATTCCAAATACCAGTTCTTCGAAATTGCGTCCAATGTATGTATAAATATGTGCATCCATTATGTTTTCGGTATTGAACTCCATAACTTCCCGCACTACTCAACATGACCTACTAGATCACCCTCTCCTATGTACTTCTTCGCAATAGTTTGGCCCCTAGTACCAAACCGGACTTGCATTAACCTTCTACAATGTGTCCAGTATTTCATTCCTTCTTTGTGTGCAACCCACCATCTCGATGGAGTCACTTTTAATACAACATAAAGTGCTAAAAACCTTTGTTGTTTGAGTACTTGCAACTCAATTTTTTTGAAAAAAAAACTTATATCAGTCAATCCATCATACCTGGGAGGATCATATAATTATGTTCCAATCTAGCGCAAGGATTGGGTTATGTGTGCACATCATCTAGTTGAGACTTCATGCATTATCTTCTACCAATTCTCTATGTCTTCTTCAGAATCTGATGCATAGGAACTGATACTTCTCCAATTTAGCGTACTGTTTGCAGTAGGTTTTACATAATCATCCATCCATGTAGTCATGTTATATAAATTGTCAATGTTATTTCCTCTAGATGGATCTATGTATCTCTTTCATTCTGATGGGTCCAAGGGTGAAGTAAATTTCAACTCTTCAACTTCAAATATCATCTCCCTCCTATTCAGGTTAATGATTGTCTCGTTATCAAAATCCCATTCCATGTTGACTGTCATCCATGATCTCCATAACCTCAAAGTCTGCTATACTACGTAATCCATCTATGTTCACAAGTACACTTGTCAAACAACCAATAACTACTATTTTTTGTTGATTCACGAGCCTTCACTAAATAAGAGACCATACTAGCTTGGGTTTTCCCATCATCTCCCATGTTTTCTTAGGTAAAAAAATTTACATCAGACCCCAAGTCCAAGATAAAATTATCCACATCATGCTCCCCAATTTGCGCACTAAATCTGAATTCTCCGTTGGTTCTCTTCCTATGCAGTACCTGATTCACCACCCTTTGCAATGGGAGTTTACCTTCCTCATGTACAATGATCAATCATGTCATAAAGTGTATTTAGCACAATTTCATATTTAATTATCTCTAGAAAACTTCTAAGGAATTATGTTATCTTTCTTTCCTTTCCAGTTGGTTTCTCTAGCACAACAGGATCTCCTACATCAGGTGTAGATGATCTTGATGCTCCCCAATCTTGTCCAATTAATTCTTTTCCTTCCCTTTCATATGTCCCTTTTTTGTGTTGAGGATCACAGGTTGGCATAGGCTCCACTAACTTCCTTATCCATTGCTCAGTTTCCTTCCCTCCATTTGTCACATCGAATCATGGTCTACTTCCTCTGTGCATAACAACTACTATTCTTGGTCCTTCATTCCATTTTACGGTCAATAGTTTTTGTACATTTTGATTTGGATTCTAGTTCTAATTTCCTCTTTCCTACCATTTTGCAACTAGTTGAGGATAATATTTCGTCGCATGGTCCAATTCTCTACAATATGTGCACATTGTACATGAATTCAGGTTGTTGCGGGCCAAGTATCATGTTTGATTACAATTGTTACATATAATCGATCCTCTTCCTCCTCTACCAAAATTTCCTCTGCTTCGCCCTCTACAAAAGTTTCCTCTATTCCCTAGATTAAATTCTCTTTTATTATTATATTTCATACCACCCCCTTCTGTTGTAGTATTCTCCTTCTGAATGTTGTACATATCTGAACTGCACTACCTCATCAAGTCGAATGCACATTAATCCTTCTCTTCATGTCCAACAGACTTGCAAAAATTGAAAAACAAGTTCCTTGGCATACTATGATACTTATTTAGTAATGGACACTTAGTTGGATGATGTCTTAATTTATTACATATCTCACAACACCCCCCTCCCAGTAATGGATTCGAAACTCCAGTTGCCAAATACTGCATGAATTTTGGGAGTTCGTCCTTGTGATGGCCTTCAGTCCTACACTTGGTACACCAAAAATTTTCATGTTTCTCCTTTCATTTTGTAATTTCTTCCAGTTGAATTGTCAAAGCATACAAATGCATTTGAACTTGCACCATTCCTCCACTATCTCCTAAGGGGGATGATTCCAATTTCATTACAATTTCTAGTGCCTCCTTTTGTGACACAACCTTCTGTTGAATTAACTTCATGTGAATGTGTGGTATAAGTTCTATAATAAACCATTATTGATCCTACTATCATTCTACCCATCCAATCCTTGATCCTTTGATTGAAGTCCCCTACCAACGTTGTTTTCACCTGTTTAATCTCTTTAAGTTCTATAATGTATTGTGACTTAGACGTTGGCTTATTGAACTCTTTCAACAATGCTTACCTTATCTCTTCCAAAGTCACGACGTGTCCTATAGGTGCGGTACTATACAAATTCATGTACCAAACTAATGCACATCCTCAAAATGTTGTTTCTAACTATGCAATATTCACGACCTCATTCTAGACATTGTTTGCAGCCTAAATTGTCTCGCAGACAAACATATGTTGTTCTAGGTCATTTGACCCAACTCCCTAGACTCAAGAATTTGAAGGGTATTGTCTACCCCTTTCATATTTCTTTGTGTAGTCCCTCTTCATGGTGATGATGGTTTACTCTAAATCTATGCACTTCTTCCACTACTCTGATTGCTACTACCCTGTCCTCCCTTGCTAACTATAAGTTCTTTTAATAAGTCTTCAATTGTTATATCTGATTGTGGTGATGCACATGGGTTCATGGATTTGACACAGGACCCACTCTGGGTAGGACATAATTGTTCTTCTAATACTAGACTGGACTGGAACTCTTATCTTCTCCTCCTATATGTGGTATTTCCATCATTTGGACTATTATGCAAGGTTCTCTCCCCTCTGGATTATTGTAGAGCTCTCCTTTCTCAACCCCTATCTTTCACCTCTTGTACCTCCTTCCTCCATGCAATGCTCCAAACTTTTATTCTTCCTCTGGTACACCTCTTTCAGTCCTCTTCATCTCTTCCTTCATTCTCTCCTTTTCTCATACTATCCTTTTTTCATCCCTCGATTCCCCTATGTGTGTGAATCCCCTTAGAAGAAATATTGCATTCTCATTACAAACATGTTAGAAAAAAGAATCTTTATCCATCCACCCAATGATTTCACGAAACTTCTCATGGACCTTTGAAAAAGTCTCTTTTTGCAACATTGTATGATTGGGTACAATATACTACAAATTTTGTAATGTATCCTCGTAGTATGCTATCCAACCATAAATCCATTGTGTGATTATTTGGGTTACTTACATAATTCATTTTCCTTACCAAATCAAAATTCAAATTCCTCGTCACTTCAATTTTGTACCTTCCAGTATTCTCAACTAATCTTTCCAGCCACTCAGTCAAAATAATTGGAAATTCGCCAAAGAAAATTTCATGGAGTTTTTTATACACATACCTTTGCATCCATTTCTTGTCACTCATCCTAGGATTTCTATTCTCTTTTCGATAAATCTCACATTTTTTCCTTTCCAACCATTCTGAGATCTCTTTCTTAGTTGGCCTCCAAAACGTTCCCTCAATCACAAAGTCCAAGTCCTGAAAACGTAACCATTTGTTGGCGTTGTGTTTGGTTGTAAGACCCTAGGTTCAAGCTATATTTGACCAAAACAACATCTAGAAACTGACCCTTTCGATATCACCTACATGTTAAGGTGAAGTCTCACCTGAGGTATCTATTGGGACTACAAGAACCAGGTTTCTGCAGTAGTGAGGGAATGTGAGGTGACCATTCTATCCATTCTTACTCATTGGTTTTGTGCACGTAATTTTTTCCTTCTTATTTATTAGATACTTAGTGATTTAATATTCGTATTACCATTATATGCCATATTACAACATAAAACCATTACTGTAACAATCGTATCAATTGCAAAATGATTATACATAAGAAAAATCTAATCTAATATGCATCCAAACATACTCCATGAACAATCATATAAAAGTGATTCAACAAAAGGGTTAATATGGTTCACCCAATTCTCGACTACATCCACAATAGTTGGATTCTTTATTATGCATTTGTTAATCTATGTAGGCTTGCACATTGTTCTTACAAATATATATCATGGGTATCTTTCCTTTATCCTAGCCTAGTCACTCTGCAGTGCAAGCCTCTCTCTCCCTATGCAACATCTCCATAGCATTCATACATAGATTCCTATCTTCAAAAGAACTAAAAAGAACCATAACAATATTTAGGAAAGAAACCAAGAATGAAGAACCCCTATTCTCCCAACCCATTACATATTATACATAAATTATAGGGCTTAAAACTTTACTTAGCTCATCCCAAAACCCTATTACAAAGCATGACTACTCTAGTTAACTAGATGTTGGGGATGATTTCACCTTCCTTTTCGTCTACATGCTGCTTTTTCACTGTGACTGTTTTTCTTCCTGATTTTGCACGTCCTTCTATTATTATCACGTCGGGATGTCATCCTTCCTTTTCACCCACTTTCTTCTCTTGCTTTCTTCTCTCTACTTTATTTGTTTTTCTGTGCGTTGTGATTCTGGATGTGCCTTGTTGGCTTAAAACTCTCTTTCAATTCTTGGGATGATCGAGGTTCAAATCTCAACAAGTTTCCAACAAAACCATATAAAACTATCGGCCCTCCTGGTAACCCAAAAGGAAACATTGCACACAAGGTGCACATTGCAGTCTCACCCAAGATAGATTTAATGGGTGGCTGCAATACCCATGTGTTTGTAATCTAGGAATGAGTGGGGATATAGGAGTGTATTCTATCTTTCTTTATGTATTAAACTTGTTATTGATTCAAGTATTTCCATGATTCATTCATCTTTTTACTTATTCATGCATGCTAATACATCTATTTAATCATTCATTCATAAGCTAACCATTAAAAAAAAGTAAGCATTCAATAAAAATCACACATAACACAGGTTTTACTGTGGTTTTCCCCCTCCTGGGGTTACTTCCAGAAAGATCTGGCTTCTCTACTCTTTTATTTAATCTGCTGCAAAATCTTACGCCACGCGCATTAAATCTCATTAATACAATCAAGATCAAGGCAAGAATCCTTTATGAGGTGGACTATATCACACCATGGTCCACATCTTGTGACCTAATCTTCAAGGAATAGCTTACTTGACTCTTCTACAACCTTATTACAATCATAATGACCGCCATCAACTCATCAATAATAACCGAACTCAACATAACCCTTAACCTAGACCTCCTAGGTCTTTATTTATACTACTCTACTAGCTTATATCCATTCCAAACTTTGTCAACAACCCTAAACCTATCATGGTTAGGCTTTCCTACCTTCTTGCCACATTTTTTCTCCTGTTGCATGTTGCTTTTCCTCTTGCATGTTGGTTTTCCTCTTGCATATTGTTTTTCATGCCATTTCTTTTTCTCCAAAAATAGGCTTGTGCCCAAAATAACATTTATTCTCAAAACAGGCATGCTCCCAAAATGCCCCCAACAATGACATGTGGTTCATCTCGATCCACTTAGTTAGTGTGTGCTCCCTGAACATCCTCTTGCAAGCTGTGAAAAAATTCTTCTAATTCTTCCCCTTTTGCTCTAGCTTGCAAAGCTTTCCCCGTGAGCTCTTCTATCCTCTTTGTTTTAATATTTTCCTCGAGAGACTCTGCGCTCTCAGCATGATCCTGAGCCATTATTTTCTTTTCCTTCTCTAGTTTCACAATTATTTTTTATGCTTTCTCTTAGGGAGGTTCTAACTGGGATTTCCTAGCTTTCTTGTTATTCTACACAATCTTCAATTATGTCTACAAGGTCTTCATCTCTTGCACGCCCTTCACTCGCTCTGTAATGGTCATGGAATTTTGTTGTTGCTTCTGCTCCTGGATTGTAGTGTTGATTTCCTCCTCTTGTTGGTCTAGTTGTTGGACCCTATCATCATCCTCCAACATCATCCATAGTTGTGCGGTCCTGTCAAAACATTGTGTGACCCTTTCAACTTCTTCCTCCTTCATTTCCACTTGTAGGGATGCTTGTTGTTCCCTTTCATCCATAACTTCAGGAGGAGTAGTTGGGGTTAATTTTTCTTTAAGTTCCTCAATATCCTTCTTGTATTTCTTGAGTGTCTACGTGTTTATTTGGATCTATTCTTCCACATTTCTCACAGCTTCCTGTGCGCTCTTTGGAATTCTTGTGAAGAATTCCTTCAACTTCTTCTCTAAGTTATCTGTGTGTTTCTTCTCCTCTTGTTCTCCAACTTTACCCACTCGACCACTAGTTCTAGTGAATTCTTTCCATTTTTGGTTCCTTGCAATTATGTCACATATATTCTCACTTGCGATTGCATTTCCTGTGCGATAATGACTTGCAGTTTGTACAGTTCCTTTGTTGGTATTTTAGTGAATGCCAATTGTACCCGTGTCAGGTATTTAAGTGGTGTTTGAGCTATGGTATCGTCAACCTGCAACATATTTGTTGTTATTTGGACTCTCGAACTTGCTTGCGCTATGGTTTGAATGGTGTCTTATTCATTATGTGCGGTCCTTTCCTCTACTTCTATCACTCAGGGGATCGGTTATGTTCCCCTTTCGTGCCTTTGCGCTACTTGCATATACTATAAGACCTGCTTAATATTAACCAAATCATTATGTATCCTTCATCTTTGGTTCTCAGCCTCTTCAAACTCCTCCTCTATGCAATCTTGTACTCTCTCTACGATAAGATCGACATAATCCTCAATGATTATATATTCTGGGATTTGTTTATGTGACAAGGCCTTCTTGCGCGGCCACCCTGTATGTATAATTGGCCATTTGGATGGCCCTGTTTCTTGTGGAGTAGCTATTGAAGGGGTTTCCTATGTCATTATGACCTTCCTTCCTTGTTCTTCATGCACTGGGGCATTGTCCTTCTTTCATTCTTGCGCATCCTTCTTTAGAGGGTTGTTGTTCTTCTGTTGCACTAGATTTTGACTTGGATTCTCCTATTGTGTAGGTTTCTTTGTCATTGTGTTGCCTCCTGTAGGTGTCTTGGATGACCCCGCTATTAAATTTTTTTCTTAAGCTGTTATTATTAATCCCGGGTTCAATAGTAATTATTACAGTTATAAACACAACATAATAAGGATCTTACTGAAAGAAACAAGATCACGGAGTGAACAAGCATTTATCCTGGGAAACCCTCAAGGGAAAGAAAACCCATCAAAACTTCTTTATTATAGATTCAATAACCAAGTACAATACCAGAATAACTCTCTCTCTACGAGAGACAAACTACCATGATGCTAGACCGAAAAATAATCAAAGAACCCTAGCCAATCCAATGCCAAGACAATAAACCAAACACTAGAGAATATCCTCTCCTAAGTAATGCACCTCTCTCTCTTCATTTTTCTGACAACTGGTAATTGTAGCTTCCTTCAATACTTGCACACTAGATGAGTGAGATGAGTGAGTGAACAAATGAGGCGTTGAATTCCTTTATTTATACAAATTGGCAAGCACTAAAAGGATGTGTCTCTTCACTGGCAGGGACAACTTATTTTTCTGGATAGTTACAACCACTTTAATTTTCCTGGGGGCTGACCTCGTAATTTTCATATTAGACTTAGGATTTGACCAATCCACAAAAGGGTGTAAGAATATTCTTTGGAGTTACGCAATATTTCAGTAGTCCCTCTTAACAAGAAGGATATTCTTTATCTTTTGACAGGTCACTGGATGTCATCATCAACTAAACAATATCATCAACTGGATAATCATGATCAACTGGACAACATCATCAAATGGATAACAACATCCAATGGATAACATCATCAACTGGGAAACATCATCAAATGGGTAACATCATCAACTGGGCAACATCATCAATTGGGTAACATCATCAACTGGGAAACATCATCAATTCGGTAACATCATCAACTAGGAAACATCATCAACTAGGTACCAACATCAACTGGACAATAGGAAGCATCAATATAATCCACTTGGTCATTTGGCATCACGATCATTGACTGGTTCTCCATGAATCCATATTAAAGAAGTTTTGTTCTCTTTATCTTCGCGCATAAGATACTCTTTATTTCTTTCATCTTCACGCAGAAGATACTCTTTCTTATCTTCACACAGAAGATATCTTATCTTCACACAAATTATATTCTATGAGTTTTACCATTCCTTTTATGTTCTCCCGTCTCTTGTAGTCATTTATCTCACCCATCCACTGGGGAGGACTACTACCATAGTTTCACTCCTAGTTATCCCACATGAACTAGAGAATATAATATGCTAGACTGGGAAAGACTAGACTCCCTTTCCATGATCCACGCAAGATCACGACACAAACCTCAAGAGACAACTAACCATTCCACATGGTCAAGGTTTGTGTTCCAGGCTACTCAATCCTTGTCCAGAGGAGAGTATCTGCTTGCTACCCCTTGGAGAAACATCTACACTCCTCTCTACGAGGGTGGTCACACCCCTCTCTACGAGGGTATTCTAGCATGTCCCTAGAGTATCCAAAACTCAACAATTGGACAGAGGCCAACCTTGGAAAATTTCTCATTCCCCTTCTCTACGAAGGTATCTTCCTTCTCTACAAAGGTCTCTTCCTTCTCTAAGAAGGTCTCTTTCTTCTCTACGAAGGTACCTTCTCTTTTCCTTCTTTATGAAGGTCTACCTGTGGGATTGCTCATTCCTTCTCTACAAAGGTCTCTTCTGTAATATCCTAGGTGCCTTCTTGAGTTTGAAAATTTCTTTCTTTATGACTTCATACTGGATCAACCTGCTCCCTCTGCATCTATAAGAATAATATTGGAGCAACCTACAATTACTTGCATCTCATCAACTATATATGAGTATCCATATTTCTCTTCATTTTGAACATTTTTTTTCTTCATCTTTAGGAGCCTCCCGCTCCTATATAAATACTGGATATTGTCTGGTTCTTATTGACTATCACCATTTCATAAGTCCTTCTCATGTTGTCTAACTTATGCAAGTCAAGGCATAAGTTATTTGTTTTGAGACCTGTAAACTAACTTACAATATGCTTTTTGAGATATGTCACTTAGCCAATCAATCAGTAACCATAAGCAGTAATCAAATAAAAATATATCATGATTTATATCAGAGTAGTACACATCTTTTCTTAAGAAAAACATGTTCAACCATGTACACATCTGAAACCCTAATCATGAATAAGAATTTTGAACTCTTTTTCACTATAGCTATGAAATTACCAAATTTTCCCTACTATCATAGCTAAACACATACCTTTGTCACTCTCATGAGTGATCATAACTTAAATAAATATTTTATCTCTTTCTTTTTCCTCTTCTTTGATACTTCCTTCATAAGTTTGCATTGAAATAAAATGAGGTTAATTGACATTCTCACAAAAATCTAACTTGTAATGATAAAGTATTAAAGTAAACAAGATACTAAAAATAAACAAGAATACTTATCTTTTGTTTTTGTGTGGGGAGGCTCCACAGACTCCATCATTTGATATCTTTCTTCAAATCAACTATCTTCAACTTAAAGTACATAATCCTCAATTTCTACTAAGGATTTATTTAAGGGAGGATATTGCTCTTCCTCTGCCACATGTGCTTGATGCTTTCTTTTCCCTTTTCCTCAAGGAAATTCATAGGAAAAGTGTCCCAACTTTTGACAGTTGTAGCATCTAATCTTTGAAACATCTTTCTTCTTATCTGGAACCCTTACAAAGTTAGCTTCTTTAATTTTCTTCCTTAAGGAACTTCTTTTGTTCTTTTGAACTGTAAGAGCTTCCTCTTTGTCAACAATTAATCTCTTTTGTTGGTCTGCAAGTCTATATTCTTCGTGTGTACAATCTTCCCATAACTTATCAAACTTGGGTAACTTGCTTATTGCACACACTGATTGTACAAAAGGAATCCAAAATGTTGGAAACCCATTTAGGGTTTTGGGTACAATTTATTTGTCACTAATGACATATCCAATAGCTGCAAGCTAATCTCTAATATGTGAAAATCTCATAATATAGGATGAGACAGACTCTGAGTTTTCCATCTTCATATTACGAAGTTGATTTATTAAGGCAATATTACGGCTAATGTCTTTGCTTTCATATAACCTGTTGAGTGATTCATACATTTGAATTGTTGTCTGTAGTTCAGATATATGAGGGATTAAGTGATCATTTACTTAATATGACATGATTTTCTTTGCTTCCATTTCATTCTTCTTATGCTTGGTCATTTTCTCTTCTTCCTCTAGTTCTGGTACACCCACTGTAACATGTTCTAGGAGACCATTCTCGTCTAGAATCATCTGCAAACTATGCTTTCAAGATCTGAAGTTTCTAGATCCTTCCAGCCTATCTTCGACCCTCATTCTAGTAGCCATTCTTTCTTGTATTATAAACCCTAGCCCTCTGGGCTACAGAAATAATAGAAAAAATCAAGTTTCTTGGATGTGAAAATTGAACTCACCAAAAGATGCATTGGACTGAGGCGAGTATGTTGGTATAGTTAGTTTGTGAAAAATCCAATTTCTAACTCTTGAAACTGGACCTGCGAAATTCTGGACTAAAGCTTCTGGTACTTGTTCTAGTTTCCTGGTTTTCTGGTACTTCTCGTTTTCTGGTTTTCTGGTACAAGTGAAAACTAGGGTTTCACTTTCTGGGAATTCTATCCACTGAAAAATATTTGATTCTTGTTCCAAAAGATGAGCCTAGGAAGGGCACAATTCCCAATGTGGTTTGCAGCGAAAGTTCCAAATATTTAAGAAACCCTAATTTTTGAATCCTGACAAAACTGAAGACTGAATCTACGACAATGCTCTTTCAGGCCTGCTCTGATACCATTTTAAGTTTATTTATTAAGTTGTTATTATTAATCTCAATTTCAATAGTAATTATTATAGTTATAACAACAACATAATAAGGATCTTACTGTAAGAAACAAGATCACAGAGTTCACAAGCATTTATCCTGGGAAACCCTCAAGGGGAAGAAAACCCAACAAAACTTCTTTATTATAGATTCAATAACCAAGTACAGTACCATAATAGCTCTCTCTCTATGAGAGACAAACTACCATGATGCTAGAATAGAAAACAATCAAAGAACCATATCCAATCTGATGCCAAGACAATAAACCAAACACTAGAGAATATCATCTCCCAAGCAATACACCTCTCTCTCTCTCTTCCTTCTTCCAACAATTGGTAATTGAAGCTTCCTTCAATACTTTCGCACTAGATGAGTGAGATGAGTGAGTGAAAAAATGAGGCAATGGCTTCCTTTATTTAAACAAACTAGAAATCATTGAAAGGAGGTGTCTCTTCACTGGAAGGGTCGACTGCTCTTTCTGGGTAGTTAGAACCACTTTAATTTTCCTGGGGGCCAACTTCATAATTTGCATATTACATTTAGGATTTGACCAATCCACAAAAGGGGATAAGAATATTCTTTGAAGTTACACAATATTTCAACACCTTCTTCCACTTATTTTCCCTCAAGCATGTCCTTCGTGATAACTAGCATCTTCTAGTCATCCTACCAGTCTCTCATTGTGATTTCAACTTCCTCTACATTGATGCAGTATCGAATTTGTAGCCATTCTTTCTTTGGATCCTTGTGTTCTTGGATCCACATGTTGTGTCGGGTAGCCCTAAAATTGGCCATCCCTTGATATTCTGTGACCACTTCCGGATTTATCCTCGAAGTGTTGTCTATGTTGTCTTATATGTCACTAAGATACCAGAAAAAGGTGTTGACCTTGCCACTTCTTCACTTGGGGTCTGAAGTGATTCCCATTGTCGTGTACCATGTTGCATGACAACATCCTAATATATTATATAAGTATGACTAGAGAGGTTTCTTCCATCTGATTAAGGCTATCACGATCATGATCCAGGAGTAGTGGAACTCTATTCCCAAATCCTATGCATCTTTGCAGTCATATACAAACAAATTCAGTAATTATGGGGCCCAACTGAGCATGGTGCCATTTTCACACTGTTCTACTACTACGACAACCCATACTAGGACCTCCTCCTTGCAAAATTTTCATAGTAGCTTACATGCCATTAATTTTGTGGCCATCCTGGTGGCTGCGTCATTGATCTGTTTTATGATTATTTTGCATGAGCCTCTTTCCATCTCGTACATATTCTTCATTTCTTTTGCGAGAGCCTTCTCTTTGGTTTTATTTTACAGCTACTGCATGGGACTCTTTCCATTTTATGGCAGGCATGTGATGAATTCAACAAGATCTACATCGATTGAGATAGGTTCCTCTAACCATAAAAATCCTCCATGGAGGACCACCATCAACTTATTGACATAGTTGTTCACCTCTTTCCCCCTGCTGAAGTGGGGAATCTCTAACAAGTTCAATATACTTGTTTTTTCTAGGCCTTCCACCCATTTCTATGGCTATAGTATTGGATCTCCAAATGGCCCTGTGCCTAGGCTCTCTATGTACACCTCCTGTGCAAATTCTATGAATTTTTTGGTGTCAGACACATTGTGGTCTACATATATTATCCTTTCCATGCAACCCAATAGAGTTGGTGTGTTCTTCACCCCCCTCTATAATGCACAATAAAATTATCAAGGCATCAGGCTTCATGAATGGAGACCATACGATGGGTTGTTTTCCCTTTCTCTTTACCGATGCGCTAGAGGTCCTAGCCTCTAGTTCTCTACCTTCCCTACCTGACTCTAGTTTCCCTATGATTTATTCCATATATACTTCTTCCTGTTGCACGAACACCACCATAGGTTTTGGTCTCAACCCATTAGACTCTGTCCTTTGTTGCCACCACCATTCATTCTGTGGGGTGCTTCGGGCTTGGCAAGTTGTTGTCTGTTTCTTGTGGATAATGGTTCGTGACCTTGCACCCTGTCGTACAATTCAATATTTATCCCATATTTCATTGGGGTTTGTTCTTCTTCCTCGACTAGTGTGGCACTAACTGGTCTGACCTCTGACAAAGGAATAGCGTCGACATCAACGGTTCCCTCTCTCTATGTAAAGTCATGTTCTGCCTCCTCGGTTTCCTCTGTTGACCTAAGACTACTATGAGTTTTCCATGATGTTTGGATTTGTGCACCAACCTTTGGAGGTTCCATCATGGGTAATTATTTCTTTCCCGATTGAGCTTCAACTACTTCGATCTCTACACTCACTTTTTCTCCTCTCATCTTTGTGTTGGTTAGCTTCGCGAGTTTGCAAATGCACAATAAGTCTTGTTTGGCCCGCATTTTCACTTTATATATGGTGTCATAAGTTCCCTGAATCTTCTTGGATAAGATTATTTAGTTGTTATTAATGCATTTAATATTTTTGAGGACACTTTGTTTAGTTTCATAAATGCCAAATTCGTGCCTTTTTACACCGACAAATGGTTTTTCCTTTTCCGATCGTTGGCCTATTTTCTGGTGCGCTGCACTTTTTCGGTGCATCGTACAGATTTTTTTGTGAATTTCCCCTAGTGTGCGGTGCTTTCTTCCTTTCAACCATATGGTGTGTGTGGTCACTTTTTCTTTTGTCATGTTGATTACACTATCTTTTGCACACGATATGTTCTAGTCTTTTGTATTTTCTTTCTTTTCTACTTTTGTCTTCCTTTTTATGAGTTTTCCTTCCTAATATCTACTATAGTAAACTATATACATGTCTTTCTCATTTCAATGTAACTTTTAAGGGTTAGTAGGTCGATTGTCCCTGTACAGTTTCAATGGACTATTGTTGATCATTCCTTTCAGTTTTGTTCCTCCCAAATATTTTAGTTGCACACATCCCCCATCTATGACAATTTTTACTTCATATGGCCCTAGCCAATGCATTCTAAGCTTACCAGGGTGTTGGAAAAATTTACTGTCATAGAGAAGAACTAGGTCTCCCTCCTTAAAACTATTCTTCGTAATGTGTCTGTCATTCCATGCTTTGTCTCTTCCTTTTTGTACTTCCTAGTGAAATCCTGCTAGAATATTGTCCTCTTCCATTTCTATTAGTTGACTTAACATTTCCTATGCTGCACCTCTTTCTGTCATGTTGGTAATTGCTTCTAAGAGTAGACTGGGTACCACAAATTCTAATGGCACCACTGCTTCCTGCCCATACACCAATATTAATGGTGTTTTCCTGTCAACTTCTTACATGTGGTCCTATATGCCAACAATATTCTTGGTATTTTCAAGTCCCAATCATTTCTATTGACATCATAGATCTTAATCAAAGAATTTTCCAAAATCTTATTGAAAGCTTATATTTTTCCATTTGCATGAGGATGGTATGGTGTACTCTTCTGGTGATTGACTTTAAACTCCTCAGTCATAGCCCTGATGGTATTGTTGATAAAATGAGTGCCTTGGTCACTCATCAAAATCCTTGGACATCTTAATCTAGTGATCACTTTTTCAAGCAAGAAGTGTGTTGTTGTCTCTGTGCTACAGTCTTTGACTAGTGTTGCTTCTTCCCATATTCTTAAGTATTTTATCGAAGTAATGTTAGATCTAGCTTCTGACCTTTTTTTTGGTGGATCAATAGGTCCCACAAAGTTTATTTCCCATTTTTCAAATACCTGGAAAGCCACTTGTGGTCTTAGAGGCATCTCATCCCTTCTGTTGGGTTTTCCAACCCTCAGACAAACATCACATTTTCGGCAATATTCCTTGGAATCTTTATGGACTATTGGCCACCATAATCTTGCACGCAATACCTTCTACATGGTAGCTTTTCCTGCATAGTGCCCTCCAACTATACCTTCATGAGATTCTTCCAAAATTCTAGGCCTTTCATGCTCTAATACACACCTTCTCAAAATGTTATCTGTGACCATTTTGTATAAATGTCCTACAATAAGTTGATAGTCTGCAACTCTGAATACCATATTTTTCTTATGCATAGTGCTAAAGTCTTGTGGCACAACCCATGTTCTTAAGTATTCAATAATATCAGTGAAGTATTAATCAAATAATTGTACTAAAAATAATTGCGCATCAGGGAAGTTTTCTTCCAAGTTAGTATTTTCTTCTCAATTAGTTACCCTTGACAAGTGATGAGGTCCTGCATTCAGCTTCCCTGGTTTGACTGTCACTTCGAAATCAAATTCTTGGAACAATAATATCCATCTACAGATCCTCCCCCAAAAAACTGGATTTTTGACTAGATATTTGAGGGGAGAATGGTCTATCAAAATTTTAAAGTGTTTACCTAGTAAATAGTACTTGAATGTATGAAGTGCATATACCATGGCTAGGCCTTCTCTTTCTGTGGTGTTGTACTTTTTCTCTGATTTTGAAAACTCTCTTCTTGCAAATGTTATAGGATTTTCTAATTCCCCTGCTCTTGGTTGCGCTAGAATTTCTCCAAGTGCTATGAATGATGCATCTACATGCACATGAAATGTATTTTCCCAATATAGGAATACTAGTATAGGTGTTGTTACCATATTTTATTTTAAAGTGTCCAACCCTTGCTGACAATCCTCATTCCACTGAAATATGGTGTCCTTCTTTAACAGTTATTCCATTGGTGCAGTAATCTACGCATACCCCTTTATAAACTTCTTGTAATAGCCTATATGTCACAATGTTTCTCTTAACTGGCGCACTGACTTTGGTGGTGGTAAATTTACAATGAATGCAATCTTAGCAGGGTCCACTAGTAAATCTTGTTTTCGCACTATATGTCCCAACAATATTCCAAAATGTGTACCAAAAATGCATTTCTTGATGTTTAATGATATATGGCATTGCCTGCATATTTATAGTATTAATCTTAGCACTTTTGCATGGTGCTTTAATAGACTATATATAGTCCATTCATCCAAATATACTTCTAGAAATTGATGTATGAATTCCTTAAAAACAACTATGAATACTCTTGAAAAAATGGTTGGTGCATTCTTCATCCCAAATGTCATGACTTTATATTGGTAGGATCCCCATTTTGTAGAAAAAATAGTCTTATACCTGTCCTCTAGAGCTATTTTGATTTGATGGTAATCTGAGAGTCCATCTGTAAATGAATATGCTTCCTATCCTTCCACATTCTCTAAGACCTCATTTGTAAAATGGGTATGGAAAGGGTCATGTAAGAATGCATCATCAATTTTATTCATATCTACACAAATCCTTAACCCCCCTTGTTTCTTTTATTGGAATACCATAGGGATTATCCATTCAGATTCCTCTACTGGTTCTATGATACCAACTTTCAACAGTCTATCAATTCTTGCTTTCACTTTCTACTTATACACTGGATTCAATCTGTAAGGTCTCTTCCTGACAGGTCTTGCCTTAGATTTGAGAGGTTTTTTCATTTCTCCTAACTCCCCTACTATGCCTTTAATCTCTATGAAGGTTTTTGGGAACATGTCACTGTATTCACGCAGTAACTTTGTTATTTTTTATATTGTTTGTTCATCCCAATAGTCTCCAATACTTTCCATTTAGGATTGCCAGTTGTCCCAATGTTGTCTTTATTGAATTTGATTGGTGCAAAAAATACTTATGACTCTAGAGATGGACCTTCCACCACTCTTTCTCCCTCAATCTCTGTAATATGAATGTTGCGTGGATCCTCTTCGTCTGGTGTTTCCTCTTCAACATGATAACATGAGAGTAACTCTTTGACTGCATTGTTGTTATGTTGTTTATATTATGTCATGATTTCAACCTCCGGTGCATTAATAAATATCATTCCTCGTATGTTCTTCAATGTCGAATCAATGTTGGGGTTCTCATGTTCAAATGATAAAGTTACTACAAAGTTCTATTGTAATGTTGTTTATTCTGTAGTGTCATTGTGCATCTCCTGGTCTATATACTAGCTCCCTGGGATTCATTCCAATGTATGGATAAAGTGATGAGGAAATTCCTCTAGTGGTGTCATCCTCCGTTGTGTTCTACACTTCTCTAAGTGTTCAATTGGTGTTCCCTATCCATCATACCTCTGCATTTTATTTCTCCCCCGCTCTACTCCAAATCTAATGTGCAGTAATCGTTTACATTGATACCAGTCTTGAATTTTTTCTTTGTGTGCACCCCACCATCTTGTAGGTGTGGCCTTGAGTGCAATATATATAGGTAAGAGCATTTGATTTTCTAACACTTCCTCTTCATATTTTGTTACAAATTCATATAAGTCATTTACCCCATGAAAATTGGGAGGTTCTCTTATCTTTGTACAAACCCATATTACTGTATGGTCTATTCTTGCGCACCTTCTTGTGGAAACTTCATGTAATTGTTGTTTCCAATTATTCAAACCTATATTTGAGTCATAAGAACATGATGTAATTCTTATCCAGCTGATTACCCCATATACAGCTGGGTTAACATAATTCTCTTTGCATGTGGTGGTTATGTACAACTAGTTTATTTCTTCCAGATCCAAATAAGTGGGCTCTACAAAACTTTCTCCTTCTGAAGGATCCAACGGTGCAATGACTCTATATTATCCTGATTCAAAATTCATTTTTCTTTTCTTCAGGGATTGGTTATCAAATCCCCAATCCAATCCAATAAATGTTGGGTAAGATGTTGTTCCATCTACTATCTCTATTACTTCAAAATCTGTCATAGTGCGCACTCCATCCAAATATATTTTCATACCTTTAAGCCTTCCAATTTGTAACACTCTATGTTGATTTTCTAATTTCAACTAGATAGGTGAATAGCCTAATGTGGTTTCTCCCATACACTGCCATGTCTTCTTAGGTAATACATTTACTTCAGATCCTAAGCCCAGTATAATATCACCCATATTGAAATCCCCAATATTAGCATTTAGTATGAATTCTATGCTTGTCCTTCTTCTTGTATGGAGATGATTTATTGTTTTCTGCTCTAATTTACCTTCTACCTTTGTGTTACATCTTTCTAGAATTGTTTGTAAAATATTAGCAGGTGATGGATCCTTCAATAAGTTAACACAATATTGAATAAAAAAATTTATGTTACTTACTTCCTCTAAAGGTTGTGCTTCACTGGTATGGTCCATTGAGAAGGGAATTTCGTACATTGGTAAGTTTTGAGTGTGCTACATGGATGATGTAGATGCAACATTTTTCTTGAGAAACTCTTGTCTCGCCTCCTTGAATTTTTCCTTTTCTTTATGTTCATCAAACTGCTTATGTGGTTCAATATTCTTCTTAACCCATTGGTGTTGCACTGGATCTTATTTTACTGCGTCATTTTCTATCTTGACTCCTCCTCGAGTGACTGTATTGATGTTCTCCTATCCTCCCTAGCTTCTACAGAAATCAAATGGAAATTTTTGTTGTTCTGGTTCCTTTTTTCTTGGATCTTTCCCAAGAGTCTTGGACATTGTTTTGTGTCATGGTCTGTTGCGCGATAGTACAAACATGTTGTTGGTGGAAGTGGGAACTCCCTTGCATAATGTCCTAGATTTTGGCATTTTTGGCACACTACTGGTCCTCTGCCTCATCCAAATTCTCCTCTACCTCATCCTCCAACTCTATATATACCTCGATCGGCTCACGATGCATTGTACTAAGGTACATGGTTATATTGTGTGGGGTTAAATTGTGGTTGTGCATTATTGTATTGCAGTTGCGCATCATTGTACTGTTGTTGCACATTGTTGTATGATGGTGGTACCCAGTTGAACTGAAGCACAACTTTTCATGTCATCATTTCTACTTGCACCCTATAAGTATATGAAGTTATTTCTCTCATCAGCTCCATTTTCCTACAATCCTTATCATCATGATCCACTGATTTGCAAAAGTTTCAATATGAACTTTTCGGTATTGTCTTATACTTTTGCATCATTGGAAAATGATATGGATCATTCCCATGCATTTTAAAAATCTCACACCATGGTCCTCCTGTTGGTTGTTACTCCTTCTCTAATCGCTTTTTGGGCTGACCCAGGTTCAGATATGAACAAATTCCAACAAATCCCTCTAAAACTATCGGCCCTCTGGTAAACTAGAAGGAAAAAAATACACAAAATGTACTATGCAATCTCACCCAAGATAACTCTATTGGTGGCTGCAATACTCAGGTGCTTTCATTCTAGGAAAGAGTGGGGATATAGGATTGCACTTCATCTTCTTAAGCCTTGACCTAGTTGTTCTTTCTATTCTTCTTACTAAACATAGTTACCAACCGCAAGAACTCTCTGAGTTCTCGTTTTTTAAGGGGTCACATTTTTTACCCCATTATAAAAAATGGTGCTCTTAGGTAGCACCCTCCTCCGTTTTTAGGTGGTTTTGATATTTTAAATTTTTCAATGCACAATGTTTACATTTTTTTAAGTGCTTATTTTTCATCTATTTTCATTTTTTCAATTTTTTTTTTTTTAATTCAATGGTGTTTTTAGTCATTTTTTTTCCATGCTTCTCAATCTTAAAAATATTTTTACCATTTACTTTTTTGAAGTTCACGATTTTCATATAATTGTCTTCTTAATTAATTTATTGTTCCATGCTTTTTAAATATAGTGGAAAACACCATTCTTAACACATTGTTTATTTACTTCAATACATGGAAAAAATGTGTAGTTAAATAATTGTTTTTTAATATTTAACAAAAATATAATTCAATTTTTTTATATAGAGGTGAAAACAAATTTAGATAATAAAAAAATCAAAGAGAAACTAAAAACTAAAGAGGAAAAAACAAAACAAATATATAAACTAAGCTAAAATCTAGAAAAAAAAAAAGGTAAAAACCAAATTTATGGCTAAAACTTTAGAAAGTTTAAAAAACACAAAGAACAATTAAGAATATATGTTAAAAACAAATATATACATTTAAACACAAAATTACAAAAAATAAAAATAAAAACTTAAAACAACATAAAATTACAAAAATATTTTTTTATTAAAGAACTTATAAATATGTAAAATTTTTATGAAAAAAGAAATTAAAAAAACATATGCACCAGTGATGGGAGGCCATGGGGGGTGATGCCGACATCACCCCCATGACACCCACGACGCTCAACCAGCATGGGTTTCGTGGGTGTCATGGGGGTGATTTCGGGCATCTGCAGGAGCCCCGATGTTAAGCTTTGGTCGGAACAGGGCCAGGCTGCTTTGTGTTTTGTGGGGGTGATGCCAAGAATCTCCCTAGCCCCCATGGGCTAAGATTTATCCCCGTGGGACCAGCGTTTATCCCATGGGGGCTGGAGCGATACCCAGGCATCTTGTCCCCACGGGCTAAGCCTTTGCCCACTGGGACCAGTGCTTAGCCCATGGAAATTTGGGGTGATCAGGCATCCTTGACCCTCCTGGCTAATCAGCATGGCCGTGGGACTAAGGCTTAACCTGGCGTTGGGGTGATCAGAATGCATTACGACACCCAATAATATGTAGGTTTGTAATTTTTATTTTTTAAATTTTGGATTTAAAAAAATTTTATGTTATTTCGATTGCAAAATTGGCATTTTATTTTTTGTTTTAAATGTTATTAAATTTGTTTATGTTTGCTTTCTATTTTTTTACTTTTAGTTTAATTAAAATGATAGTTTTGTGTTAATACTAATGCTTTTTAATTTTTCTTTTTAATTTTTTATTTTTTCAAATATGTTTAGAAGTTTATTTTAAATTGGTTTTAAAATTTTTCTTTTTATTATTTAGATTATTGATTTTATAAAAAATTGTTTGTTTTCATTTAAATATGGTTTTTAAAATATATATTTTAAACTTTTTGTCTTTATTTTTAATTTTAAAGTTTGTGTGTTCAAGATTTTTAATATTTTTATTTTAGATATATTTTTTTAATTATAATTAAAAAAAAAAAAAAAAAATTTTTGTTTTATTTTTATTTTAAATTACATTTTAAAGGTTTTTTTTTAATGATTCTTATTTATATATATATATATATATATATATATATATATATATATATATAATTATTTTTTAAATTATTGTTTTTAAGAAAATTTTAATTTATTTTTGTTTTATTTTTAGTTATTTTTCTTTTTCATTGTTTTTTAACCTTTTTATTTTTTTTAATTGATTTATAATATAATTTTTTAAATGTGGCTTTTGGTCATTCAAAAAATATTTATTCGAATTTTGTTCTTTCTATTTATTTGTTTTAATGTAAATTAAAAAATAAAAATAAATTTGTAAATAAATTTTCAAAGGACAATTTGGAGTCAATTTTAGTTGTCTATTTACATGGGTTTTTTTCAATATCCTACAATTTCAATTAGAATTGTAAAATAACTATGATTTTCGTTTAGGAAAAAATAAGTTTTTCAGTAGCATCACTTTGATTTGAGTGTTGATTTTAAGGTTTTTTTTTTTTTTTTTTTTTTTTTTTTTTTTTTTTTTTTTTTGAAAATTTTTGTAATTTTGACCACGTTTAAAAAGTAGTTATCTTGGCCTTCACTTTTTATTTGAGGGGACAATTTTTCTAAATTCACGCCAAAATTATGGGTTTTAAGGGCTAGAGTTCTTGTTTTGAGATCACAATTCACCGTTAAGTTGGTAACTATGTTACTATTCATTCACCTGTTGATTCTATGCATGCATTCTAATAGATCTAACATATAAGAGATCTCCCCATAATTATTCATTCATCCATTCATAGTCTAACTTCTTACATAAGGGAAACATGCAATTAATCTCATCACATAACACATATATTATCATGGTTCACCCCATCCAGGGGCTATGTTATCCGCATTAGTTTCCTTGGGACTTTTACATCATAGGTTTAATTTTTATCTTTTAGACTTTAAATTTTCTTTGTTTTTGTTTGTGCTGATTTTCTTAGGTTAGCTTGAACAAATAAGACTTGTGGTTTTGGATCATTTTGGCCCACAAATGGAATTTAAACCTAGGTTCATTTTATAGCTTATGGTTTTGACTTACCTCATGACTTGACACCAATCATAAAACATCCCATGATCTTTATGACTTAACATATCACTCTTTCTACTCATACCCTTGATCCTTGCCATGTTATCCCTATGTTTGATTAAAGGTGGTTCAAATCAATGTTTTTTTTCAAAAAGCTAACTCATTAGGAGTTTCCGTATCACACTCTTTGTCCATTATTCCTTGCCATTATTTGTCATAATCCATTGAGGTCGCGATCTACCTTGTTTTAGTTCCATTGTTCGTTAAATATGGATATTAATATCTGGCTATTAATGATTTTTCTAACGGTTTAGAGCATTTGAAATTTTCTCTCAAACTCGGCGTTGTTGGCAAGCTGGATTCAAACCGGTTACAGAAACGCCTAGTTTCGAATTGTCAAAAGTGAATTGGATGTTGAGGTGGACGTGGTTGTTTCCTAACTAGTTGCAGATCCTCCCTCTTCATTCACTTCTCTAGGTATTCCATGAGCTCTCTTCATTGCATAACAAACTCTTGAGATATCTCCTACCTGATCTTTTGGGTAGCACCGTCTTCTGGCTCCTCTCCTTCATGTTTTTTGAAAATGACTAAGACAAAGAGGGAAATTGAATCGGTTGTTACTGTGCTCAAACAATTATATGCCTATTAAAATTATTATTAATCTTCTCAGAAGTGATCATCAATATTATACAGGAACATGAGAACAACGAAATAATAAACATCAATCACACATATGATATACAAAGAGACATATATTCATGAGGAAACCCATAAAGGGAGAAAACCTCTTCTTCTTTGAATGGACCAGGGCATTATTTTTTTATGTTATGTACATCATCTGTCTTTGAGAACCAACTCAATGTGGGGCTACTACCTCACGTTTCTTCACAACTTGTTGAGAGCACCAACTCTCTGGTTTCATTAGCACCTTACAAATGAAGCAACAACTCCCTGAGTGCTCTAGCACCAACTAGAGTGTTTAAGCACCAACTTGATCTTCAAGCACCAACATGTGTATAATGAGGGAACAATGGTTCTCCTTGCACCACCCTACCAGCCTGGTTTTAGGTCTACTGAATGGAAGCTACAACTCCTTGTTGAAGCCGTTGAAACTCACGAGGGACAATAGTCCTCCCTAGCACCACCACCCTAAAATATAAATCTTTCCTTTCTTAAATTTATTATAGTGATATAATATTTATCAATGGCTTACTAGTCTCATCACTATTCTTCTACAACTTTCGCTTTGCCTGCATCGGTGTCTTCCTTCTCACATCTTCTTATGCTTAAGTTCGTACAGTCTATTGTTTTGACCATTTTTCTTCTATGTCTGAATTATGTTCTTCATATCTACACTTTCTCCCTCGGAGTTCATGTTGTGATATGCGTTGCTTCGATTCGAATACTTTACCGGAGAAACAAAAACTTTCCTCTGTCTCGACATATTTATTTATTCATGCTCTCATCATCAGTTACATTACGCATCTCCAATGCTCAAGTCGGGAATCTCAAAATGCTAAGGAATCATGATTCCAATGATCGAGATAATGATTCAACCATTCAGGAACAATGATTTAGTTAGGATAACTAAATCATAACTGAAATCAAGAAATCATGAGATGAAACAACAACCCTTGATCAATTCCATTTGATTAGTTGTTGGATTATACCGTGAATTCTTTTTATTTTCAATGCATGACCGATGTGGAGTCTAGCAACTTTATCTCCTTCTACAATACTCAGCGATGTGACCTTGGCGTGCTCTCAAGTGACCACGATTCTTGAGGGCATGACAAAGGTGGTTTGAAATCTTCATACCACGCAATTCCTCTGAGATCACATACTTTCTCCGTAGTGAAAGAACCAGTGGCGGCTCATGAAAAATTAGACGAGCATGTAATTCTAACCCACAACATGAAGAGTTAGCCGATCTCATGATCTTGATGGTATTCCTGAACTGACGGTTCGCCATTTGTCCTTTTTAAGTCTATGGATCAGGTCTAGCCTTCCTAAATCAGCGACTATGATTTACTTAAGTGATCGGACTCCGGGAGTTTCAAATATCAAACCTAAACTTTCCTTCATACACCAATCTTAAAGACCGATGATCTGCGGACACCTATCCTTCATGTCGATGGATGCCTCTGCCGAGGAATTTGACCTTTCCAACTAGATCAATAGTTTTTGTGGCCTTACTCAATTCGCGTCAGATCTCGCCCGACTCTCTGGGCTTCGGTGATTTCAATTCTTAACCTTCACGCTCTCCCATAACTCTTTTAGCCAAAGTCCCGCAATTCACATCACGTGTCCTCCTCAAATAAATGGTCCTTATTCATGACTCTTCATGACTTGTCATTGACACTTGACCGCCGTGACTTCATTCCTTCGACACTTCATCTCTTCACGAATTTGGCTCTTCAACCCTTTGGCACTTTGGCCCTTTGTGACTTCAGTCCTTCCGCACTTTGGCTCTTCATGAATTTGATCCTTCGGAACTTCGCGACTTCGACGCCGGCCTTCACAACCCGACGCCAGGGACTTTTAGGCTTTGTCATTTTTGTGGTGAAACCGTGAAGTAAATATCGAGGCGATGTAACATTACACCACGTCTTTGTTTGCACAGCCGCGGTGATGGTGCAGCGATGTAACATTACACACGTCACCTGTTTACCTGGCACAGGCTGAGTGGTTGCCACATGTCACTTGTTGATGTGGTCTGCCACATGTCCTTGTTGACGTGGTCTACCACATGTCCTTGCTGACATGGTCTTCCACATGTCCTTGCTGACGAGGTATGCCACATGTCCTTGAATCAGATGGTTGAGGCTTACTTCAGGTATTTACCCGGAGTCCACATATTTACGCCACGTCTCTTCTGTATCAGATGACCCAGATCCACTTCAGACGATCCAACGCTTGATATTTACTCTAGACGCTCTGACGACTGAGGTCTATTTCATATGATCGGATGATTGAGATTTACTCTGGCTCTCTGGCTCTCCGGGCTTCAAGAATTTCAAATCTTAAACTTAAACTTCTCAAAGTGATTTCTCCGGAGCTCAGGATCCGTCGCCATGTACCCCTCTAGATCTGACGGTTGAAATTTAATCCGGCTCTTCGGGCTTCGGGAATTTCAATTCTCAACTGGAAATTATTGAAGTGATATTTCTACAGAGCTCACGATCTGTCACCACGTACCCCTCTAGATCTGATGATTGAAATTTACTCCAGCTCTCCAGCTCTCCGGGCTTCGAGGATTTCAAATCTCAAACTGAAAAATCTTGAAGTGAGATTTTTCCGGAGCATAACCTCCTCACATATTTAGACCCAAAACGAATGATGTTCATTTGATTAAGATATTAGATCAATGACTCGATCTGTATGTGATGCATCTTTACATTGGATTTAATCCAATGACTCTCCATCTTTTATTATCCTATCCTTCCATTTATTTTGATCCGACGACTGAAGAAAATTTGGGTGATCAAGATCTCATATCTCAGCCCTTTCTTATCCTGTCCTTCCACTTAAATCAATTTGACTATCGTGAAGACTCTCGAAGTAGATCCATGATCAAGGATTTGATCCTAATCACGTTTTTGTACCGTGCTTTCCCTTTTGAGCTTTGATCTCTGCATACTATTCGCTTCTCCTCTTGAGCTTATGCTTTTCCTATTTTCCATTGTCACTACTATTATTGGAATCAATGACAAGCACACGCTTCCTGTAAAACATGCCAACAATATCCCCCTTTGGAATTCATGGAAACCCTGAAAGGCTTCATTATTCGGCAGAGACCTCCAACTGTAGCATCCAAACCACACCTTTTCTCCCCCTTTGACATCAATGTCAAAGAAAACATGCTCCCCTTGATCTATTGCAGCAATTTTTCAGAGGTATCAGATATTCAACCAACACATACTCCCCCTGACAGGATGGACTCTCTTAGGTGAGAGAAGGGATGACACCCATATTTTGACGGAGATATTCAAATGGTGTCGTGGCTAGGGGTTTAGTAAAGATGTCTGCAGTTTGTTCTGTGGAAGGAATATAATTCAGCTAAAAAACTTTGTTTGTAACATGCTCTTTGATAAAATGATACTTTATTGGTATATGCCTCATTTCTTAATGGAGAATAGGATTCTTCGAGACACTAATCGCACTGGTGTTATCACAGTGAAGTGGAATGGGATCAGTATAAGTTACCTTCAAATCTTCAAGAGTTTGTATCATCCATAAGATCTGAGTGCAGCAGGTAGTAGCAACAATGTACTCTACCTCTGTAGTTGATAATGAAATAGATCCCTGCTTCTTACCAATCCATGCTACTAATGAATCACCTAAGAAGAATGTGCCTCTATTGGTGTTCTTTCTCTCATCCAAACTGTTTTCCCAATCAACATCTGAATATGCAATTAATTGAAAATTTTGATTTGTAGGATACTAAAGACCATAAGTCATTGTACCCTTCCAATATTTGAATATCCTCTTGACAACTTCTAAATGAATTTTTTTAGGAACAGACTGATAATGACCTACCATTCCAACAAATTTCATTATATCAGGATGGGACATTGTGATGTACAAAAGACTTCCTATCATTGATCAATATGTTCTTTGATCAACATCAGGTGAAATATCGTCTTTACTGATCTTGCAACCAACCACCATAGGTGTACTAACAAGAGAGGAATATTACATCTGAAACTTCTTCAACATCTCTTTCAAATACTTTTCTTGAGAGATAAATAGCTCTGCAGAACTCTGATTGATTTGTAAACCAAGAAAATATGATAGTTCTCCTATCAAGGATATCTCAAACTCAGTCTGCATTGAATTAGCAAACCACTTAATTGAAGAGTCATTAGTGCATCAGAAAATAATGTCATCTACATAAACAAAAACAACTAATAAATCATCACCTTCAGACTTAATGTACAGATTACTATCAATAGTACCTTTCTTCAACCCTTTTTCCTGTAGAAATTTGTCCAGTCTATAATACCAGGCTCGTGGTACCTGTCTGTTTCAGTGCATATAATGCCTTTTTCAACTTATAGACATAGTCAGGATTATCTGTCAGTGAAAATACTTCAGGTTTCTCCACATATACTTCTTCTTCTAGATCTCCATTATGAAATGTTGACTTAACATCCATCTGATATACTTTAAAGTTCTTATGACATGCATAGGAAAGAAATATTTTGATGGCTTCCAATCTTTCCATTGGTGCAAAGGTTTCATCAAAATCTTGTCCTTCAACTTGTGCATACCCCTTACAGACCAATCTAGATTTATTCTTAACAATTTGTCCTTGTTCATTCATTTTATTCTTAAACACCCATTTGGAGCCAATTACATTCTTATATGCAGATGTAGGAACAAGCTCCCAAGTATTGTTCTTCTCAATCTGATCCAGTTCATCATTCATTGATTTTAAATAGTTTACATATTTACTAGCTTCATTAAAGTTCTTGGGTTCCACCATGGATATGCAGGCTATATGTGATTTCTCAGTGTCTTTTATTATCCTTCTCCTGGTTTGTACACCTTTGTCTTTCTCACCAATTATCTGAATTGCAGGATGATTCTTTTGAGTAATCCTAGAGGGAGGATTTGATATTGTCTACTGATTTGAGTTTACCTGAGTATTTTAATTTTCATCTGACTCAGAGTCTTCTTTTTCTAATTCTTGGACATGTTCATCTTCAACTTCAACTATATCCTTTGTTGTTGATTCAACGCTACTTACATCTCGTGCCAGGATTTATTCATCAACTTCTATGTTAATACAATCAACCAATTTATGCAGCCTCTTATTATAACATATGTATCCTTTATTTTTTGTAGCATACCCTAAGAAGATACCTTCATCAACCCTGACATCATATTTTCCAAGATTTTCATCATTATTCTTGATATAACACTTACTCCCAAAGACTTTAAAATGCTTGATTGAAGCAGGTATTCCAAATCATAGTTCATAAGGAGTCTTGTCACTTTGTGGCCTGAGATGAGATTTGTTAAGAATATGTATAGTTATATGAATTGATTCTACCCAATATGTTTGAGCAATATTATTTCCATTCATCATTGATCTTACCATCTACTGATCTGATCTGTTTTGCCTCTCAACTACTCCATTTTGCTGTGGAGTCCTTGGAATAGTATACTCTCTTTTGATCCCATGTTTATCACAAAACTCTTTGAAGTCTTTTGAACTAAACTCTCCTTGTCTATCAGACCTTACTGCCTTCAATATTTTTCTTATTTGATTCTCAGCGTGAGCCTTAAACACTTTGAATTTTTCAAATGCTTCGGATTTTTCTTTAAGAAAGGAAACCCATGTAAGTCTAGAATAATCATAAATAATCAACATGAAGTAATTTTCTTTTCTTGTACCTTCCTTCCTTGATGTTCCACATAAATCCATATGTACTAACTGAAGAGGTTTCTCTGTTGATGCAAAGTTATTAGATTTAAACTGGTCTGAGTAAGCTTTCCTATTTGGCAAGGTTTGCATACATAATCATATGGATTTGATATTTTTGGAAGAAATTTTACTGCCCCATTGTTTCTAAGTTTGATTAGATAATCAAAATTTATGTGTCCAAGTCTCCTATTCCATAACCAACTTTCAACATACTTTCTTAAGTAACATTCTTCGTTTTAATCTTTCAAAACATAGACATTGTTTTTTTTTCTTATGCCTTTTGCAATCAACTGTCATGAAGTCACAGATTGTATTTTACAATCTTTAGAAGTGAAAACAACTTTACATCCTCTATCACAAAATTTACTAACACTAAGCAGATTATGTTTTAGACTATTTACAAACACCACATTTTGATCTTTCCCTTTTCCATTACTTAGACTTACCATTCCTTTACCTTTGATTTTTCCTGGTGCATCATTTCCAAAGGTTACATTTCCTAATTTTTTTTCACTTAGTGACAGAAACTTAATTTTGTCTCCAGTCATATGTTTGGAACATCCACTGTCAATATACTAGGGGTTCTTTTGTCTTTGAGTTGAAAGTAATAGACCACAATTTTCACCATCTTTTTTTTTCCATGTGCTGGCATTTCTAGCTGAGGGTTTTATCCTTGGATATGCTTTGTAATTATTCAGATCGCAGATAAAATCTTTTTGGCTGAAGTTATGACAATTATAGCATTCGATCTCATTGTTTAATAGGTCAAAGTGATTGGTGCAACTTTGTCTACTCATTGATTGTTTAGTTCTATGTTGCAAATATTTTTTATTTCTTGATCTCCTTAGTTGTATGTCTCTAAACATAATTTGACAATTTGCAATATTATGACCAAAATTATAGTAAAAACAGTAACCATGGAAGAAATTTTGGTACCTGAAGTATGGTCTTATTCTTGGCATTTGTTGCTCCATCTTCTGATATCTTTGTTTTTTTATCAGGGATCATCTTGTCTTTATTATCTTTTGGTGGCAGAGTACTCACATGGCTTGATTGTCTGTTGACTTGGAACTTGATCATCTTTACTGGATCTTTTCTTTAAGTATGTTTGTTTCTTGAACCACTTAAATAGCCTAAACCAGTCTTCAACAAAGGAGATCTCGGTTTTCTCAGAATGTTGTTTACTTCTGTTGAGGCTTTAATTCTTGGAAGATTTTGGAGATACAATGCTTTAAACTTCTCCGTCTCTTTTCTGGTTTTTACTACCTCTTCTTCCAAGGCTTGACATCTTGCCTTCTCCTCTGATAACTATTGTTTCATAATGTCATCTATTTTCTTTGCCTCTTCTAATTTCACTTTTAGCGAGCAAGGTCTTCATCAGGTTTTTTATTGTCTTTCTTGAACTGCATCAACAATTGTTTTTTCTTTTTCTTCTTAAATCTGAGCCTAACAATTTCTTCTAGGGCACTAATCAGTTCTCCTTCCAGGTCAACCACAACTTCTTTATCATTAACATCACTTCCTGTGCTTTTATTATCATAATCCTCTTTGGCCATAAGCATAAAGTCATTAACCTTCTTTTCACAAGAAGAATCATTATCTGTGTCTCCTAAAGAGTCATCATTGTTTACACATAAACTTTTCTTTTTATCAAATCTCTTGGATTTCTACCTATGTTCACC
>SNQJ01S0105513.1:60865-74251 GCA_010110895.2 Picea sitchensis
CTGTTTGTCATCATCGTTGTTGTTCTTTCCATCAATGACAAGCACACACTTCCTGTAAAACATTCCAACACCATTTTCATCTATAGCTTCCCTCTCACAGACTTTGCATCCATTGTCACCTGGTTTTCAACTATTGAAGAGGCTAATTCTTTCTGCTCCTAAGTATTGAGTACCCGTGCAATCACATGTTCCTTGTGTGCGCACTGCGCTACAGAAAGACACTGTTTAAACCTTGCTACATATCCCTTGTTTTCCCTATGTTGTGTTTTATTTGTATTGGAGTGTTACCTATTGGTATTCAAAGACCCCTGCAATATCCTTTTATTTCATTGTATCATCACTCTTTCATCTTGAGATCTGTTGACAGTAAAGGAAAATTGTAGTCCCTACCTTTCCAAAGATTTGATAACCATGGTGTGGTGAGATAAGTTGAGTAGCGCATCCCTGCCTTCCTTAACTGAGAGTCTTTTTCTCCCAATTTTTAAAGAAAGGCCATCAAACCAGTATTTTTTTAAATCAAGGTGAGTTAGAGGAAAATCGTGGGAGAGAGGAGTCATTATCCACTATCATTTTCTCATTGAAATCTGCCTTTGTTTTCTTCCTTACCCTTCATTACACCACAACCTTTGATCCCTTGTATTTACCCATGGAGACACCTCAGAAGAAGAAATCTCACAAGGGAGGAAGTGTCGTTAGGACTGAATCCTCATACATGCACCTATTTGATGTTGATTCAATGGTCAAGGAGGTTTTTCAAAGGGTGGGTTGCCTCTCATTTTTCCAAAACATGCAGAGGGGACATCTTGAAGTGGCAAGTCAATTTTCCTTACATTTTGATGGCCTTAATACTAAGGTGGGAGACCTTGAGTTTCAGGTGTCTGAAGCCTCTATTGCAACAACCATGGGGATTCCTAATACTGGTGAAAAATGGTTTAAATCCATGCCTTTAAATGCTGCCTTCTCCAAGGACTTCCTCAAACCATATTATCAGATAGACAATTTGTCCAAGGGAGTGCCTAGAAGCCATCTAGTTGAATAGTTTTACAAAATGTTGAAGATCATCCAGAGATACTTTACATTTGAGGGAAGGTTTAACATGTTATACCAGTACCATATAAGGCTTTTGCTTCATTTTAACGGTAAATATGCAATGAATTTCCCTTTATACCTTTTGAGGAGCATGGGGAAGATGTCTGATAGAGTCCAATCCAAGTCCAATGTTGTGGACACTAGTGTCTTTCACTCTGTATTGATCAGGATGTTGGTGATGGAATAATTGAAGAAGAAGAACATTCCTTGGTAGTAGTTCATTGTTTCTACTCACATGTAGTTGGACATAGCTTCTACTCCTTAGTCAAATATGTAGAGTCCTTTTCCATCTACTAGTGCTACTCCAATAGGAACAAGAAAGAAAAGAAAGAGAAAATCCATTGCTCAAGACAAAGAAGTCATTAAGGAAATTGAAGAGGAAGAGAGGGAGGTTTATCATTCTCCACAAAGAGAATTTTCACCTCCTCCTTCACCTGAATTAGAATAAGTCCCTTCATCCACCAAAGCCACAACCAAGAAGGGAAGAAAATTGCATTTCTCTTCACCTGCTCCAGCAGCTAGCATAAAAGTCAGGAATCCTTTTACTAGATCATCAACTCTCAAGGAGGATGTTGCAGAAGTCCTACTGAAGGTTTCAATTCTAAAGAAAAAGAAAGATAAGGGAAACGACATTGAGAATACTATTGAGGTGATAGACAAAGCCCCTATGTAGCAGAAATATGAAGGTGAAGCCATGAAGAAACCTGTTGAGGTTATCAACATCAACACTCCACCTAGAAATCACACTTTCAAAAGATTGATTAGACAGCTCAGGGAGGATAGGAAGAAGGTTGCTCGTTTGAAAGAAGAAAGTTTATCTGGGAGAATTAAGATGAAAGAGCTTATGGATATGTACAGTAACACCCTTGAACGGGCAATATTTTCAGCAAGAAGAGTTCTACCTCTCCATAAGAAACTTAAGAACCTCTATAGGAAAAACAGAGGCTTTCAGTCTCAAAATAGAAAACTCAAGGAAGAATTGCAACACTTCAAGGATGAATTGGCCCAGATGAACTTGAATGTTCTGGTAGAAGCTACCATTGAAAGAGAGGAACCGATAGTGAAGAAGAGCACACCTGCAGTCAAGAAGACTATCCATGCAAAAGAAAAACATGATGTAATGTTAGAAGGAAGCTCTCCTTCAACAAGGAGGAGTGCTAGGTTGATGAAATAGTTGGGGATATAAGCTCCACTTTTGTGGGTGGTCTCTTTTTGCAAAAGTGATCGAGAAAGTAATAATTTTTTCCACCTATACAGGCACCTGCATGCTTCTAACATATCAGCTAAATTTTTTGTTCTTTCTAAAGGATTGGTCTCATCACACAGAAAAAGAACATACATTTCGTAGTGCCATGGTGTTTTGGAATCATCTATATAGCATGTCCTGCAATTTTTCCACCCAAAATGCTACGAAATATCCTAGCCGAAGTACACAGTAGCGCTACAATTTCTACAAAATGCTACAAAATCTTCTAAGTTGAACTTAATGGTGGAACTACCAATTTTGCAAGACTGTGTCACAGTGGCACTACCCAATCCACATATTTGTTTTGATGATGGGTGCGACCAATTTTGTAGGACCATTTCACTGATGGCACTACCAATTATGTAAAGGCTATTTGAGGTGTGGCGCTACCAAATCTGGAGAGGTTGATTTGGGAGGCATGCTACGATATTGCACATAGTGATTACACAGGGTTGACACTACAAAAACTGCAGGCCTATTTTGAAGAAGGCTCTATGAAATGTGCAGATTTATTTTTCATGGGAGCTACAAAACTCACTACCTAACGTGCTATTGAATGGCACTACGAACTGGCACCTGGAATAAAGGGATTCAAATTCATCACTCTTTTGGGTGGATGATGATGTGGAGAAGATAAGTGATCATAGGTGGCAGCATGATGAAAACATACAACCCCTGGAGGACACTTAGCAATGGAAAGGAATGTGCCACAAGGGAGACAATGTCATTTAAATATTGTTGGATTGGTTGCCAACATGTTTCCTTTTTTGTAGTAGTTTGTTAAATAGATGTTAGCACAGGTGTTAGATTGATAACTGTTTTTGAAGAATCCTATGGGAGGTAGGCCAACTCTCACCTCTAGTTGTTGCCTTTCCTTTTTGTTATAAATACATATTCCAAATGATTAAGGGGGTTTGAATGGTTGAGTTGAGGCTCTTGTTACTGTAATACTTTTGACTAAAATGACTGGTTCTCTGGTTATGTATTGGACTTGAGAATTTTTTATTAATAGAAGTTAGTTTCTCTTATATCATCTTGTTGCCTCTTATGCTGAAGTTTTCATGATTGGATTATCCACATGAAATTGTTATGGTTGTGTTATGATGAATGTTATATTATAACAATACTATGATGTTCTTCAGTGTTCTTTAAACTTTGAATTCAAGAAGATCTTGTGTTTTGAGTTCTTCCTCCTTAAGATTCTTGAAGATATTATGTTAATTGTAGACCTTTACATCTCCCTCACTAAGTATTCCTTATATTCACTTTTACTCTCACTCATTGATTGAAGTTGATCAAGACCTCAATTTCTTATGCTTGCTAGCCCAGATTTCTGAGTTAAAACATTGTTATTCCGAGTCTTGTCCATTTGAACTTTAAACACTCATTCACATTTACACATACTTTGATGGGTATTGGGTTTATCCTCTTTGCAATATAAGGGTGATTCTTAGTGCTAACAGGCTACATCCATAAAGATATGAATCTTAGGCTCTTTTATTATAGTTCTAAAATATATGGCGTCACGTGCACTACAATTTTTTATCATACAATCACAAATAGGTTCGAAAATCCCCATGAGGTTGACTTGATCACACTAGGCTCCTCAACCTACGATATAACCCTCAGGATCTTGTTTCTTTCATCTTGCGTTAAAAAAACTTAGCCACCTATACCTAGACCTCCTAGGTACTTATATATACTAATTCTCAGCTCAACGACTGTTACATTCTCTTACAAAAACCCTAAACCTAATGTGGTTAGGTTTCCCTGCATGCACGATTGCATGTTTTCCTCGCATGTGTTGCTTTTCCTTTCTTTTGTCTTTTTCCAATTATGGGTTTTATCATCCAAAAACATTATTTCCTAAAAATAGGCCTACATCCAATAGGCCCCCAAAAATGACACGTGGCTCGTCCCGAACCACCTAGGAATTGTGCATTCCTTGGACAACCTTTGCTAGGTTGTGGAACTTGTTTGCAAGTTCCCTTCCTCTGACTTGGAGCWGTGTGGTGTTTTTTGTTAGTGCATCTAGTGCTTGCGTTGTGACCTCCTCTTGTATCATTATTGCACACTTCATCTATRCTTGTGCTATGTTCTTATTTTCCTCCTCCAACTGCATGATTATCTATGCTACTTTATCCTCAAGGGGTTCTATTTTCACCTATCTCTCCTATTTTTTCTTCTACGTGTCTTTTAGATCAACCTGCAATTTMTTTAGGTTCTGATTACCTTTCAGGAAGTCTGTGATGCTCATTKTTTTCAGTTTGTTCTTTAGCTCTTGCATGATTGTACTTATCCTTCTCTCTTCTTGGTCCYATTGTTGGCCCTGCTCATCCTCATTAAACGTTGTCCAAAACCGTGTTTCTCTATCAAACAGTCCTGATGTTGTGTTGAATATTTCCTCCATTGTTGTTATTTAGAGTGCAGGTTCTTGTTTCCACTGCTCCCTTACCTCGGGAGTAGTTGTAGGGGTCATATTTTCCTTTAATTCCTAAATATGTTGCATATAATGTTCGATGGTTTAGGAAATAATTTTGAGTTTCTCCTCTGTGCTTGTGTTCTCAATCTATGCACTATCATGGATGTGATTGTATATTGTTGTCAACCCCTATTCGATTTTTTCTTCTTGCTCCTTTTCTTTCCTAGTTTTGAACTTGACCTGTTCAATCACCAGCTCCAATTCTTCTTTTCCATCTCTTGTTTCCCACAGTTCTATTGCGTCTATTCTTGTGTGTGATTGTACCTCCTGTGCGACACTGAATTGGAGTATATACAGTGCCTTGGTAGGTATTATTTCTAATACCATCTCTACCTACACCAAATATTTCAATGGTGTGTGTGCTACAGTTTCATCCATTTGCACTATATCAGTAGTCAATCTAAAAATTCGACTCCCCTGGGTGATAGTTTGAACTCTATCATCCTTGTTCGGCGTAGTCCTTATCGTTGTTGTTGTTGCTGCTTCAGGGAAGAATTATGTTCCCCTTTCTAGCATGTACATTGTCCTAAGCTGCTCGAGGAACTACCTTATTTCTACCAGGATGTCTTGTATGTTTATCCTCTGGTGTTGGGCTTCTTCGAAGTCTTCCGCTACGCGGTCTTGCACCCTTTCTTTCATGAGGTATGCATCGTCCTAGATGATCATATATTTTCAGATATCTTTGTTCATATGGGGGCTCTGTCTCTTATGGATTGGATGTTGAGGGGGTTCCCTACATCACAATAGCCCTATCTCCTTGTTCCTTCTATTGTGGGGAAATTTCCTTTTGTGTTTCCTGTGTATTCTTCTTCGATGCACTCCACTTCTTCTGTTGTGCCGACTTTTGGCTAATTTTCCCTGACCTTGTCGACTTATTGGGAGCAATGGTGTCTACTTCTATACCCTTAGGAACTTCTTGAGTTAGGATTGGAATCCTCCAGACATCGTGCAAATATCTCATGGCCATATCTATATCGCCTTCATTGATGAAATACCTTAGTTGTAGCCACTCCTTCCCTTAATCCTTGCGCACTTTAATCCACATGTTGTGCCTCGTCACTTGGAAGCTGGCTATGTCCCTGTACTATGCGGCGACATCTAGAGTAATCCTCCAAGTATTTTCAATACTCTCTTGTATTTCACTAAAGTACCTAGAAAATGTACATGTGTTGGCACTTATATTCTTGGGGTCTGAGTTGCTCCCCAACAATGTGTACCATATTGTGTGGAAACAAGCTATTCGTTCACAGAAGTAGGAGTATGGGGGATCCCTCCACCCCATCAGTGAAATGAACATGAGTATCCATGAGTAGTATAACTCTCTTCGCAAGTCTTGTGCATCTTTGTAGTCATCAAGGAATAAGTTTAACAAATAGGGGGCTCAGCTAAGCGAAGTATCATTAGTGAATTGCACTATAGTTGCGACGACCCCAACAAGGAATTTCTCCTTACAGTATTTCCTGACCATCTTCCAGGCCATGATTTTGGTGGCCATCCTTGTTGTTGTGTCATTGATCCTTTTGATTATGATCCTGTGCGAGCCCCTCTCTGTACCATAAGTTTTATTCATCTTCTCAGCCAAGGATTTCTCCTTTGATTTTTCATCGAGGTACTGTGTGGGGTTCTCACCCATTGATGGAAGAACTATGATGAGATCTATAAGATCTATGTCTATTGAGATGGGTTGTTCCATCCATAAGAATCCTCCATGGAGGACCACCATCAACTACTTGACATATTTGTTTACCTCTTTCCCCCTTCCAAAATGGGGAATCTCTAGTAGATTTAGAATCCCTGTGTTGTCCAGGCCGACTGCCAATGGATTTGGTTGTAAGATTGGGTCTCCAAAAGGAACTGTCCCTATGTTTTATAGGTACACCTGTTGCACGAATTCAGGGATTTTTCCCACATCGATGATTTCATGGTATGAATACTTCAATTTCTCCATGCATCCCAGAAGTGTCGGTATGGTTTGCACTCCCTATGGAATGCACGATAGTACGATGGTTGTGTCGGGTTGTCTACACAGGGATGACACCATGGGTTGTTTTCCATTTCTTCTTGGCAGCTAACTTGAGGACCCAACCTCCCTCTATCTCTTTCCTGTGTTAGGGTCTATTTGGCTCGTAATTTATTCCACTAGGCTCTCTTGTTGTTGCGTAAATTCTTCTCTATGTGGTTTGGGCGCTATAGCATCTGTACGCATGGTGACTTCCCCATTTGTTTGATGGGCTCCCTCGAGCATCGCAGTTTTCTGTGGGTTTCCTACGTCATCTACAGTGTGATCGTGTGCACCATTGTGCATTTTGAATTCCATGGTTGATGCCATTGGAGATTGTATCTCTTCCACCACTGGTGTAGGGTTTACTGGTTCTTCATGTCGTGAAGGAATTACATCCACATCGACGAATTCCTTGGTCTGTATGGTTTCATGTTCATCTTCCACTGTTTCCTGTGATTCTATAATGTTGCTTCTGGTTTTCCTCCCTGCTTGGCTCAGCGTACCCATCTTTGGTGGTGTCATCGTGGGTGTGGTTTATATTTTTTCGAATAGGTCCAAACCGGTTCGTCGTGTATCCTTCATTAAGTCGAATCCTCTATGTGTGCTCTATCTCTCTGTAATTTCATGATTTTACAATGAGTCTTATGTTACCTGCATTTCCCCTTTATACAGAAAATGTCATGAAGATTCTCGTAGACTCTTCCCTGGCTATGATTAATGTAATTATGCTTTATACATACGTTCCATTTAATTTCATAAATGCCGCCAGTTGGCACCTTTTTACTGTAACCATCATTTTTCATATTTCTACTTTTTCTGACCGTTGGTGTTTTTGCACTGATATTTTCAAGTGCACGGTGTACCTTTGTTGTAACCTTTGATTAGTGTGCAGTGTATCACCCGTATGTTGCACGCAAACATTTTTTTATTTCATCTCACTGAATCTCTTTTCTACTGCATGTTGTATTTTCCAGTATTTTTGTATTTTCTGTCTTTTCTATTTTTGTATTTCTTTTTCCTTAATTTTCTCCTTTTTGTTTATTTTCTCATTTTTTCTAACTTAACGTTTACTATAATACACTATGTACATGTTTTCTTACTACACTTATAAGTTTTAAGTGCTAGGAGTTCAACTGTCCCTATATAGTTTCAGTCGAATCTCATTAATCATTCCTTTCAACTCTGCTCCTATGAGATCCTTTAGCTATACAAATCCCCCATATGTGACAATTTTTACTTCATAGGGCCCTAGCCAATGCATTATGAATTTACCAGGATGTTGCAAAAATTTAATATCATAGAGAAAGACTAGGTCTCCTTTCTTGAAACTCTTCCTCTTGATATGTCTATCATGACAAGCTTTGTCTCTTCCTTTCTTTACCTCCTGATGAAATCCTTCTAGAATCCTATCCTCTTCCATCTCCATTAGTTGATTCAATCTTTCCTTCACTGTGCCTCTTTCTTTTATGTTGGTGATTGTTTCTACACATAGACGGGGTACCATACATTCTAATGGTACTACTGCTTCCTGTCCATACACCAACCTAAATAGTGTTTTTCCTATCAAATTTCTGAATGTAGTCCTATATTCCCATAATATTGTTGGTATCCTCAAATCCCAATCATTCATGTTGACATTGCAAATATGTTTTAGAGCATTCTCTAGGAGCTTATTGAAGGCTTCTACTGTTCCATTTGCTTGAGGGTGGTATGGTGTACTTTTC
Source organism: Picea sitchensis (assembly GCA_010110895.2). Classification (NCBI taxonomy): domain Eukaryota; kingdom Viridiplantae; phylum Streptophyta; class Pinopsida; order Pinales; family Pinaceae; genus Picea; species Picea sitchensis. Next base: position 69,409 of record SNQJ01S0105513.1, read on the forward strand.
TTATGATAGACTTCAAACTCCTCGGTCATAGACTTGATAGTGTTGTTTATCAACTGAGTACCTTGTTCACTCATCAAAATCCTTTGACAACCAAATCTAGTGATAACTTTCTAAAATAAGAAATGTTTTGTTGTCTTTGTGCTACAATCTTTTACTGGCACTACTTCCACCCATATTGTTAGGTATTATGTCACAGTAATGATATACCTTTATCCTAACCTTTTTCTTGATGGTTTGATTGGTCCTACAAAGTCTATTTCCCATTTTCCAAATCCCTACAAATTTACTTGTGGTCTTAGGGGCATCTCATCCCTTCTATTAGGTTTACCAACCCTCTGACAGAAATCACATCTTTGGCAATAGTCCTTAGAATCTCTTTGAATTTTTGGCCACCATATTCCTAAATGCAATACCTTATGCACAGTGTCTTTTCTTGCATAATTTCCTCCAGCTATTCCCTCATGAGATTATGCCAAAATCCTAGGCCTTCCATGTTCTAGTACACATCTTCTCAAAATGTTGTTGGCGCCCATCTTGTATAAGTGTCCTACAATAAATTGATAGTATGCAACTCTGACTACCATATTTTTCTTCGATGCCATGTTAAAATATTGTGGTGCAGTCCTTGTACTCAAGTATTTAATGATGTCAGAAAAATATGCATCAGCTAATTAAACTGAAAATAATTGTGCATCAGGAAAGTTGTCTTCCAGGTTGATAGGTTCTTCTCCATTGGTTACCCTTGACAAGTGATATGGTCCTGCATTCAACTTCCTTGGTTTGACTATCACTTCAAAATAGAATTCATGAAATAGTAGTAGCCAATTACAAATCCTCCCCCCCCAACACTGGCTTGTTGACTAGGTATTTGAGGGTTGAATGATCTGTGAACACCTTAAAGTGTTTTCCCAATAAGTAATGTATGAACTTTTGAACTGCATACACCAGAGCTAGGCCTTCTCTTTCTGTAGTATTGTAGTTCTGCTATGATTCTGATAGTTTTCTGCTAGCATATGCTATAGGATGATCCAAATCCCCTGCTCATGGTTGTGCCATAATTTATCCAAGTGCTATAGTTGATGCATCTACATGCACATGGAATTTCTTTTCTGAATTTGGAAATACTAAAAGAGGTGTTGTGACCATTTTTTCTTTTAAGGTGCCTGAACCTTGCTGGCAGTCCTCATTCCACTAAAATTTAGTATCTTTCTTTAACAATTTCTCCATGGGTGCAGTGATCTGCGCATACCCTTTTATAAATTTTATGTAGTACCATGTATGTCCCAACGTTTCTCTCAACTGGAACACCAATTTTGGTGGTGGTAAATTAACAATGAGTGAAATCTTACCAAGATCCACCAATAACCTTTGTTTACAGACTATATGTCCCAACAGTATTCCAAAAGGTGTCCAAAAAATGCACTTCTTGATATTCAATGATATTTGAAATTGCTTGTATCTTTCCAACATCATCCTCAATACTTCCACATGGTATTTTAACAGACTATATACGGTCCAATCATCCAGATACACTTCTAAAAGATGATGTATGAACTCCTTAAAAGAAACTATTACAACCCTTGAAAATATAGTTGGTGCATTCTTCAGCCGAAAAGGAATGACTATGTACTAGTAGGATCCCCATTCTGTGGAAAAAGTGGTCTTGTACATGTCTTATGGGGCTATCTTGATCTAATGGTAACCTAAGAATCCATATTTAAATGAGTAGGCCTCCTAGGCTCCCACATTCTCTAATACCTCATCTGTGAAAGGGGTGGAAAAAAGGGTCATGTAGGAAAGCATAATTCAGTTTCCTTGGGTCTACACAAATCCTTATCCCCCCTTGTTTCTTTTCTTACACTACCATAGGAATAATCAATTCATATTCTTCTACTGGTTCTATAATTCCATCTTTTAACATTCTATCAATTTATGCTTTCACTTTCTGCTTATATATTGGATTCAGTTTATAAGGTCTATGTCTGACAGATCTAGCCTTTGGTTTGAGAGGTATCTTCATCTCTACTAGATCTCCTACTATGCCTTTCATCTCTGTAAATGTTGTTGGGAATAGTTCATTGTACTCGTGCAATAAATCTATTATTCTTTCCACTATTTATTCATCCCAATAGTCTCCAATACTTTCCATTTCAAGTTTATCTGTTGTCCCAATATTAATGTTCTTCACTTTGATAGGTGCAACAAATACTTTTGATTCCAAATATGGACTTTCCACCTCTCTTTCACCTACAATTTTCGTAATATGAATATTGCGTGGATCATCTTCCTCTGGTGCTTCTTCTTCCACATGATAGCATGACATTAGTTCCTTAACTATATGCCAGTTCTGTTGTTGATACTCTATCATAAGTTCAACCTCTGGTTCATCAATAAATATCACCCCTCTTATATGTTTGAGTGATGAATCAATGTTTGGGTTCTCATGTTCAAATGAGAAAGTAACTATAAAAAAAAATTGTAATGTTGTCCATTCTGTTGTGCCTCTGCTCAGTTCCTGGTCTACATACCAATTTTTTGGAATTCTTTTCCAATGTGTGGATGAAGTGATGAGGAAATTCCTCTAGTGTTGTCATCCTCCATAGTGTTCTGCACTTCTCCAAGTGTTCTGTTGGTGTCCCCTATCCATCATATCTCTTCATTTCATTGCTTTCCTGCTTTGTGTTGAATCTAATGTACATTAGTCACTTACATTGGTACCAATCCTTAATTGTTTCTTTATGCGCACTCGACCATATTGCAGGTGTTTCCTTCAGTACAATGTCTAGGGATAAGAGCCTTTTATTCTCTAACACTTCATATTCATATCCTGTTAGGAGTTATTCTAAGTCATTCACCCCATGAAAAATGGGAGGTTCTCTTATCTCTATACCTACCCATCTCACTACGTGGTCTATTCTTGCGCACCTTCGTGTAGAGACTTCATGTAATCTTTACTGCCAGTTATCCAAGCATGTATCTGAGTTACAAGAACATGATGTGCTGCTCCTACAACTTAGTACTCCATCTGCATTTTGGTTGACATAATCTTCTTCATGTGTGGTGGTTCTGTATAACTAGTTGATTTCCTCCAGATCTAAGAAAGTGGGTTCTACAAACCTTTCTCCTTCTGATGGACCTAACGGTGCAATGACTCTGTATTCTCTTAATTCGAATTTCATATTCCTTGTCTTCAAGTTTATTATTGCTTGGTTATCAACTTCCCAATCCATCCCAAGCAATGTTGGATAAGGTGTTGTGCCATCCACTATTTCTATTACTTCAAAGTTTTCCTTAGTATGCACTCCATTCAAATCTACGGTCACACCCTTAAGCCTTCCAATTGGTAGAACTATGTGTTGGTTTGCTAGATTCAATTGGACAGGTGAATATCCTAGTGTGGGCTCTCCGATATGCTACCATGTCTTCTTTGGTAACACATTTACCTTAGAGCCTAAATCTAGTATGATGTCCCCCATATTGAAATCTCCAATGTTGGTATTCAGTCTGAATTCTATGCTTCTCCTCCTTCCTGTATGGAGGTGATTAACTATTTTCTATTATAACTTCCCCTCTACCTCTGTGTTACATTTTTCTAACATATTTTGCAACATTTTAACAGATGATTGGTCATTCATTATCTTAACACAGGATTGTAGAAAATTATTTATGGGACTTACTTACGCTATAGGTGGTACTTCACTAGTGTGGTCCATTGATAAGGTCATCTCCTACATTTGTACGCTATGAGTATGCTACGCAGTTGTTGTAGATGCCACATATTTCTTGAGGAACTCATGTCTTACCTACTTGAATATTTTGTTTTCTTTTCCCTCATCAAACTGTTTTTGTGGTTCAGTATTCCTCTTCACCCATTGGTGTTACATTGATTCCTGTATTAGTTTGTCAGCTCCTATATTAACTCCTCCTCGTGTGACTATGTTGATATTTACTCTACCATCCCTCACCTCTACATAGATCCACTGAACATTATGATTTTTCTGATTTCTCTTTTCTTGAATATTCCCTAATAATGTTGGACAGTCCTTTGTATCGGGGTTTGTTGCGTCACAATACATACATGTCGCAGGTGGAAGTGGACATTACCTTGATAGTGTCCTAGATGTTGGTAGTTGTGGCACACTACTGGACCTATACCTCTTCCAAATAATCATCGACCTCGTCCTCCACCTCTGTATCTACCTCGATCTGCTCATGGTGCATTGTACTGAAGCACCTATACTGCGTGAGGTTATACTGTAGTTGTGCGTTATTATACTGAGGCTACATAGTGTTGCATTCATGTTGCACAATGTTGTATGGAGGTGGTACCTGATTTAAATGATGTGAAATTTTCCCTGTCATCATTTCTTTCTGCACCCTATCGGTGTTTGATGTTCTTTCCTGCATCATGTCCATTGTCCTACAGTATTTTTCATCATTACCCATTGACTTGCAAAAGTTTCAATATGAAATCTTGTGTAATGTATGATACTTTTGAATCATTGGACAATGGTATGGATCATGTACATGTGTTTTTCATATCTCACACCATGGTCCTCCTATTGGAAAAGGGTCTGGTAGTCCTGTTTCCATGTATTGCATGAAAGTTGGACACTCGTTCTTGTGATGTATTTCTATCCTACATGTGGTACACCAAACAAATTATCTTTTCTCTTATTACCCTATTATTGTTTAGTTGAAATGTGAGATTATTCATATCCTCCTTCAGTGATCTAAAAAAATGAAGAAGCCTTGAAAAACTTGGATAATTATTGCAAGTTAAATGTTATGTGTTTAAAGCAACAGGATCAATTTGCAACACATAATTTAAGGATTACTTATG